>PVKH010040513.1:0-11054 GCA_004027955.1 Chaetophractus vellerosus | reverse complement strand
CTATATATCTAAATAAAGATATTTATCTTCCAGAGCATATCTTTTGAGATAATAGTTTACTATGAGCATAATTTTAAACAGCACACCATAATTAGATTTTGCAAAGAGATAAATGTGAACAAAGTTGGCCACCACCAACAACCACAAGCGAGGCAGGAGTTTCAGCTGCCCAGATACAACAACCAAATAGAAGGTGACAAAACAAATGCTGAGAAATGAAACATATGGGAAGATTGAACTGCAGCGCTTCTGGCAGTGTGGGCATTTAGATATATACTCATATATCTATAGACCTTCCACTGGTGTTTTCCTTCATCATCAGCTTAAAATAACCCAGTTACATGTGTGCTAGATTCTGGGGCTACAAATGTGCATAAATAAAAGATGGTCCTTGCCCTCAAAGAACATGCAGACAGTATGGGAAAGGGACCTGTAAACAAATAATTACAATATTTATTTGTGTTATTGTATACAATAATGTTTATTGCAATAATAGAGGTACGTACTAGGTAGAAGGCAGACCTGAGAGCGTTTAAGCAGATTCCCAGAGCAGAGACATTTGACATTGGTGTAGATGGATTGACTGCATCTGTGAAGCACGAACAAACCTAGAATCTCCAAGCAAGTCTTGTGAAGAGGTGAAGTGAGAATCTTAAATTACGAACTTTGAAAAATGTGTCATATTTCACAAACTCCAGGAAAACAATAAATTCTCTTGGCATAGAGAAATCAGATAGGTAGAGATCTCTTGAGCAAATCCAGATCTTGACTATCAGGTAAAAAAATCAAAATAAAACCTGATGATCATTTCAGAGGTTTCCTTCTACCTAGCCCTCCATCTAAGCAGGAATGCAAGTCATGTTTCCATATTAGAATGTGTATTTGTTTGCCTATTGTTTTTTTTTTAAGATTTATTTATTTAATCCCCCCCCCCACCTTGTTGTCTGCTCTCTGTGTCCAGTCACTGTGTTTTTTTCTGTGTCTGCTTGTCTTCTCTTTAGGCAGCACCAAGAATCGATCCTGGGATCTTCTGGAGTGGGTGCTCAACCTCTTGTGCCACCTCAGTTCCCTGGTCTGCTACATCTCTTACTGTCTCTCCTCTGTGTCTCATTTTGTTGCACTGTCTTGCTGCACCAGCTCTCTGCTTGGGCCAGCACTCCTGCGCCAGCCAGCACCCTGTGTGGGCTAGCTCACCTCACCAGAAGGCACCAGGTATCGAACCCTGGACCTCCTCTATGGTAGACGGGAGCCCAATCACTTCAGCCACATCCACTTCCCAGTAGTAATATTTTGATGATGCTCTTTCACATTTTGAAACAAACGCTTCACAACTATGCAAGATGATGGTGGTGGGGAGATGTATGGGAGACTTGTATGATGATATGCATGTTTGTTTTGTAAATTTATAAATTTAACTATACACTTATTGTTTATGTATGTTCATGTATAAATGATAAAATTTCCATTTAAAAAGTTAAAAAAAAATGTATGGGTTCCCTAAGCTCAAATTTCCTCTTTCAACACATTCTACTGCATATGTAGATATGATCTGTTTTTCTGCATGTTGCTCTGTTGGAATTAGGGTTCAAGGACCTGGCATCATATTTATTTTATACTCTGTGAGTGCAGTTTAACTAGTGAGTAAGAGCAAGGGCTCTATGTTGGAGTTTCTGTGCTTGTATTCTCATTTTTTCATCTATGATCTGAGGTACCCTGGGGAAATTTAATTAACAGTCTTTGCTTTTGTTTCCCCATCAGTAAAATGGGAATAAAAAGAGCACCTACCTTGTCCTTGTTGTCAGAAGGATTAAATGAACTACTTTTAATAGAACTCTTATTAAAGCGCCTACCATGTAATAGATGTTCTATAGCGTGGGCCATTTTAACATTGGACTGCTTCTTTCCATCATATGCCACGTAGTTTTTCAACTCTTTGTCTTTCTGTATTCTGGTTTCCTTTCCTTTTTCTTTTGAATGCACACAGAATCTTTATTAATAATAGCCCTAAACTGAAGATACTCCACATGTCCATCAATAGGTGAATGCATAAAGAAATTGTGATACATATATCCAGTGGAATACTATTCCACATTAATAAAGAATGAGCAGCTTACATGTGCATTAACAGGGATGGATCTCAAAAACACTATGCTCATTCAAAGAAGCAAAACAAAAAGGACTGTATACTGTTTTATTCCACTTATGTAAAATTCTACATAAGACAGATCTAGAGCACAGAAAGCTTATCATGTGGCCAATTTTGTGTATTTTCATTTTTTTAAATTTTATTGTATTTCAGAAAGTTACATTTTTCCCCTTCTGGGATGTTTAGATATAACTGGAGATGGAGCAAAGACCTTTACTTCCTGGACGAGGAGAGTATTGTCATGAGTTAGCTCTCAAGACCTTTATGTGGAAACCCTATCTTTCTTTTTTCTCTTGAACTTGTCAATCTCTCACTTTCTGTTCTATTACTCTCTACCTGTATCACACCACTATGGGCTTGACTATATTGATTTGGTTAGGTTAATTTCTTAAGTATAGAACTGTATATTGTTAAATAATAATGAACCATTTGCAACTTATTTCTTGTGGTCAATGTTAAAAGAATTGAAGAATATAATAGCACCAACAATGTAAGTATAAATATTGTTTCCCTTCTCTTGAAATGTCTTTCTCCTTCTTTACCTGTGAAATAGTGTTTGAAAACATGGCTTTGGGTTGAGACTAAACTAGATATAGCAGTTTGATACAGATATTGGATTATGTTTATAAACTGGTCTGCTCCTCTGGGCATATTAGGCTGTATTAACTTCAGAGGTTTCACCTTTACTTGATTAAATAATGATTAAGGCTTTAATTGAGCCATGTCAGTAGGACGTCAAGTCCCTGCCTTCTTGGTGGGCGGGGACTCACAGAGAAAATGACAAGGCAGAGGAGTTAGAGTTTTGGACGCTGGAGAAGAACAGAGAGGAATAGAGATGGCTCCAGAGACACAGCAGAGGCCTTGGGAAGAGAAATGAGCCTTATAGTCTACAGCTGACCTTGTGGAGAGAACAGAGCAGCTGAGCCAGGAGAGAAATGAGCCCCAGGGAGAGATGAGACTTATCCCAACCTACAGCTGATATTGGAAAAAGCTGGGACCATGGAGCCTTAAGAGGAAGAGGAAGGCTGAACCCTTGTAGCCATCGGTAGCCATCTTGCTACAACATGTGGCAACAAACTTTGGTGAGGGAAGTAATTTACTCTTTATGGCCTGGTAATTGTAAGCTTTTACCCCAAATAAATACTCTTTACAAAACCTAACAGATTTCTGGTACTTTGCATCAGCACCCCTTTGGCTGACTAATATACTAGGTTTGGAACCAGATACTTTTCATGTATTAACTGTGTGATATTGTAAAGTGCTTAGGCAAATTGTTTAAACTCAAGGAGGGTTTAGCTTCTTTATCTGTCAAGATTAAACTTGGGGGAAATCACCTGTGTGCCAGTACTAGGCTATCAACTTTTAGGGCCAAGATTTTTCTACTTGCATTTCTGCTTTGCCTTATAGGCTCCATGTTAGACTCTGCCCATAGGGGGCAGTAGAGAGAAACTACAGGGCTGGAACAGGAAGGGACTTGTTTCTTCCAGTTTGTTTCTTGTGTGTTTTTTGTCACCGGTTCCTATAAGCCAGCAACACTTCTCCAAGTAGGCTGTGATACTTTAGTTTTTTTTTTTTACCTTTTCACAGGACAGGGACTAGGGTGAGGCCAGTGAAGCAATCACCTCAGACACAAAATTTCAGGAGGTGCCAAAATACTCAGGAATCAGGATGAATAATACTTTAATTCAATATTTATAAAAATAAAAAAATTCATGGTGAACAAAATATGAGAATTTTAAATGGAATCCAGTGTCATGCCAAACCATATTAGTTAGTGCTTGAGACAGAAGGAAAAACATGCACCACTGGCTTTACTAGAAACAAACTTATGAATAAAATGTATAAAATCTTGTTTTTGTTTGCCAAAGAGGTGCCAATGCAAAGTACCAGAAATGTGTTGGCTTTTGTAAAGGGTATTTATTTGGGGTGAAAGCTTACAGTTCCAAGGCTGTGAAAAGTCCAACCTGAGGCACCGTGAGAGGTGCTTTCTCACCAAAGTCAGCTGCCACATGTTGAAGCAAGATGGCAGTGATCTCTGCCTGATCTCTGCCTTCTCCTCTGGGCTTCCTCTCTCAGGCTTAGCTGCTCTACTTTCTTCCCCATTTCAGCGGCAAACTGCCATAGGACTTCTCTCTTTCCAGGCCTCCTATATCAGCCTTGGCTGTTTCATTCTCTTCCTAAGATCAGCTGTAAACTACCAGGCAAATGGCTCGTCTCTCGGTGGGGCCTCAGCTGTTTGAGCCTTCACCTTTCTGTCACATGATAGGATAAAAAATAACAGAGCTCTCTCTTCCTGTGTGTCTGAGTGAGTGTCTGTTTATATGGTCCGAGCAGGGGGGCGAGGACTCAACCTGAGTCACACCTTACTGACATAGTCTAATCAAAAGCCCTAAAGCAATCTTAATAGATAATCTAATCAAAGCCCCTCAGCTGGATTTAATGCAATTAAAGGGTGTCACACCCAGAAGAATAGATTAGTTTACAAACATCATTTTATTAATCTTTTGGGGTTCATAAAACAATCCCAAACTGCCAACTCTCCTTTTTTGCTTATCTCATTTTCAACTGAGAGAAATGCCATGTCTGAAATTCCTCCTGTCCTTGTTATGATCTTAAATAATTTTAATTAGCTTAAGCTGAATTAAGATGATAATAAACAAGATTTTGGCATAAATAAAATATTTAAAATAAAATAACTGTGACTTTTAACACACTTACTTTTCAATTTTTAAATAGTTTTCAACTACTTTAATGTTCTGGACAAAATTACCATAAAATATACATATGTATAAACATATATAAAAACCTATATATGGACACACATTTTTTTCTTTTGCCTCAGGCACCACTTTGGTTCAACACAGTCTTGTCTTTTCACCTACCTAGTTCACAATTTTATCTGCAGCGAACAATTCTTTATATCAATTTCCCTCTGTTGAAATATCTGTTCTTATTTCTCTCTTGACAGGACTCTGTAGGACACAGTTTCCAAGAACAAAATGGAGTTCTTAGTCTCTTTTCTATCCTGATCATCTTCTCTTATTTGTACTTTGCTCATTTTCTATATCACTGAAATACAGTCTTCCCTCCCTTACACATACATTTATCTCTTCCTGTCCAAATCCATCCATTCTTCAATGTCCATTTCATATGCCATGAAACCTTTCCTCATCTCCCAAAAAATGAGTGTGTTTTTGCATTCCATGGGACCACAGGGCCGTTTTGACATTTGTACCATCATATTCTGCCTTGTTTTGTTGTTATTTGTGCATTTTTCTTATTCCTCCCCCACTGCACATCTGGATTTTAAATCTCTGAGCAACAGGGACTGGCCTACTTCTGGTCTTATTCATCTTTAAGCCTATTTGGTGAGGTTAGGAGCTCTTGGGTTACTGTGCACAGAGAGAATTTGAGACATAGATGGTTTGGGAAACACTGGCCTTTTGCAAAGAGGTGGGAACCAAACTCTATTAGACGTTTGAAATTATTTTTCCCTACTTTCCCACTGCTCTGAAAGCTTTCTTCCTTATTTGCCATCTCTGCTACAGTGTTTAAATTTGGTCCTTGAAAGGGATAATTAACTTAACTCCTCCTCTTTCCTTAGTCCACTGAGCACAAGGTGCCATTTAAAACAGTTAAGAGCAATCTCTCCCCTGAGCTGGCAAGAAAATGGTTTCCAGGAAGTAAGAGATCCCTATGGGACGTTTGTCAGTGGGAGCCAAGCAGCCCTAACACGCAAGCTTTGTGAAACAATAGCAAGCTATTTTCATGACAGAAGAGCTGGGATGCTGGCAGGTCCATTAATGAAGGGGCCATGGTAATTGGGACCAGTGGGGATATTCTGCTCACTTCTATAGCAATGAAAACACCTCTCACAAAATCGAAACATTGGGAACTGCCTTTCCCCAGCATCCCATAGGCCCTAGCTTTGTTCTTTTAGAAAAGTCAGATCCCACTGAGACTGGGAGTATTTTGTAAGAAATTGTTTATTTATATAGAATAAAGATGATATTTTCAAAATTGGAAGCCAACTGATTTCAGACTAGAAAAAGAATTTTCCAAAAACAAATCTGTAAGGTCAAGTTCCAGCGTTGTAGAAGGGGTAATTTGGGCAAACTTAGCCAACCACAATAGAAGAGAGCATATTAAATTACTACTCTGGAAAAAGAATTTGTGTTTATAGATTTCAGGCATCTCAGGAACCTTGAGGGCATTCTGAGCTGAGCACTTTCACCAAGAAGCTTGCATCTTTATAATACTGACTGCTGACCCACTTTAAACTCTTTGACTCCAAACTGTAGAGGGAAGGAACAGGGCAGTGCAGGCCGTAGAAGAGACTCTTACACCTTGGGGTATTTATGTGCCTACTCGTGTGCATTGCATTTCCAGCCTAGGACCATGGTTGATTTAATTTTCAAAGTAGCATCATTTTTTATTGAAGAACAATGGACGAAAGACCCAAAATGTGATACTGGGTTCATGGTCCCGTAAGTGCCATTTCAGGAGCTCAATGGGATTTTCTTTTAGATTGGACACATTAATTCTTGGTCACTGGGACAGTCTTTGTGTTACCATCAAGTAAGTAAGGGAGACCTGGTATACACCTACAGACATCAAAGAAAATAAGTCCATATCTCCCTAGTCCTATTTCTTTCCATTTTTCCTACTCATTCATTCATTCAACCAGTACTTACTGAGAGCATACTATGTGCCAACACCATGCTAGGAGTTGGTATAAAGGGTGATTAGGAAAGAAATTATTATGGTCCAAGGAAGAGCCTTGCCACCCCAGATACTCAAGTCCAGTGTATTAACATATTTCCAGATGTTTGGAAAGCATTTTTAAATGGACAGTCCCTCACATGAGAAGCTTTAGATACCCTTTATGTGCTAAGTTGAAGCCTTAGAAATTTGGACCTAGTAGTTTTATGCAAAAATTGAAAGTACTTTCAAAGCATAATAAGGGGCCTACTCCTTTTTCCCCCCCTAACCAGTGGTTTCAACCAGGGGTGATTTTGATCCCCAGGAGACATTTGAGATTGTCTGGAAACATTTTTTAGCATCACAACTGAGGGGTGGCTACTGGCATCTAGTGTAGGCTAGGGATCCTACAATGCACAAGATAGTCTCCCACAGCAAAGTATTATCTGGTCCAAAAGGGAAGTTTGCCAAATTTGAGAAACCCACATTTTTACCAATACAACCATATTAACTCATTTTTAAAAAATTTTAAATCAAGATGGACAACTTTATTTTGGAATGTTAATATGAAAGAATGTTATACTTGCTGTGTTCCTAACTTATATTTCACATTAACAATAATGAAGTGTAGCTAGAATTTACATTTACTTTGACTTTCATAACATTTTTTCCAACATTTTCCCACTTGTTGTCATATCAGATGTTGGAAAAGAGCTAATATATTTGAGACCCAGTATTTATGCCTAACTCTAGCTTGTAAGCAGGCAACCCTTTTTGATCTTCAACTTCCTGCCTCTAATGGCCTCAGCTGATCTTCTGTGCATCTGCCCTAGTCACCTCTCTGCCTCTCTCTAAAACAATTGTGGAGGTTCAGGATCCTTATCTGAGAGAGAGAGAATGTGAAGCCAAAAGGTGAAGGCTAAATCAAGTTCATCCAGCAGGTTTCTACCTGTTTTTGTGTGTGTCTGGCTCCACTTGTTCATTATTCACTGGACCCTTCAGAGGAAATATGTGATATAAATCAGATAAGACCATCATCTATAGTCACCTAAGTGCAGTGAAGTTTAAGTTTAGCCAGGCAGATGATTTATGCTTGCTTACTTCTTTTAAAACCTCTGTAGAGAATTAAGAGAGCTTTCAGCTAGGATGACAAGGAAAGAAATCTAATACATTTAACACCCCATTGTCATTATTGTTCTTCAGATATGAAAATATTCGTTTAAAAATCTGTGTATCCAGGGACGCTTGGATCAGAATAAATTTTCAAGTCATTAACTCATTATGATTTGATCATATAAAAGAGCTTGGCATTGCTTCTATACTAGGAATCTCCTAAGAGTGGGATGAGCCATCCAAGCCAAAGTAACTGAACCACAAAAACATAGGTCAAGAAGTCTAATGAAGAATGTTATAGATTGAGTGTTACGGAGTTTTGGGGTTTTTAAAAAATGATATGCTAGAGCATGGTTTTGCTTATAGAGATCATAAATTAAAGTGACAATTTTTATAAAAGTAGTGGAATTTCTGGCTTAGGAGATTTTTATTAGGCTAAATCAGGCCATTCACTTCCTTTCCTTCTTCAGAGGGGAAAAGCTATAATTTACAGTGTATTTGGATCCAGAAGCATCCTCCCTCCTTCCTTTCCTTCCTTCTGACTTTTCTTCTTTTCTTTATTTAGTCTTGTAACCATGACAGTTCAGACAATATTTGGTGTCAAAGATATACTTCATAGTCAGCATTTCCTAAGGCTTTATTTTGTTTCAAACTTGACCTAGGCAGTAACTTGCCTGATGTCGCTTAGCTGGGAAGGAGGAGAATCAGGTCCCAGTTCAGATCTTTTTGTACTCCATTAGAGTAATCTATATAGGCTTCTGTTGAGCTAATTTGCAACATGGCTAGAGCTTAGACTATATGGGGGACTTAGCTACTGTTCATTCAGACTGTGATGATGTAGGTTGTTTGTCAGCAAGGCTTTTTTTAAAGATCGATCTATCATCTATCTATCTATCTATCTATCTATCTATCTATCTATCTATCTATCTATCTATCTATCTATCTATCTATCATCTATTTGTTTTTATCTGCCCCCCCCCACCCCTGCCGCAGATGGCTCTTTCGTCTGTCTGCTCATTGCTCGCTTGCCTTCTCCAGGAGGCTCCGGGAACTGAACACATGAGAAGCGAGTGCCCAATGGCCTGAGCCACAACTGCTCCCCGCGGGTTGCAGTGTCTGCTGGCTTGTGACAATGCTCATTTAGGCATCTGCTCGTTGCGGCAGGTGCAGCATCTAGCTCATTGCAGTGAGTGTGGGTGCCTGTTCATCTTCTTTAGGAGGCACCAGGACCTCCCATGTGTTTGGCGGGCTCCCATCTGGTTGAGCCACGTCCCTTTCCAGCAAGGCTTTTTGAGAAGAGCCTGAGAGTCAGGAGTCCAAGGTTCTTGAGTCTGACGCAGGCCTGGAGGTCTGATAGAATCCCAGCATGCTGGCCAAGGTCAGATCTGTGTGTTTTACCAGCCAGAGGTGGTAGGAGCCATAATAGATTTTCAGAGTTGAAGGACCTGGCCATCTAAGGATCAGCCTGTAAAGACATGGTTTTGGATCTGCCCCAGCCCCTGAACACTCGACAGAGTGCTCAGTGTTACACCCCAGCCAGCCTGCTTCCACTAACCTGGGCTCACCTAACAGGACCCCCTACCCACAAGTGGGGGTCAAAAGAGGTTTTCCCGCAGAAGTGCTGCTAGTACCTGAAAGAGAGAGAAGAGGGAAAAGTACCCCAGGAGGAGGAAAGAGCTTCCAAAGCCTGAAGGCAACACCACCACCAACGAAAGAACAGCTTGACCTAGGAAGTAGGCAGTCTTCAGTAAGTGGTCCCACTGAGAAATGGGGACTGCGGTGGCTCATAATTTTACAGTGTCTTTTTGAGTTGGGCATGTCAAAATACTTGTTGCATTCCAGATATGTCCCTTACCTCAGTTAAAGGTGATTTGCACAGTAGCTTAGCCCTGGAACTCAACATCTTCCGACTTTGAACTCTTCCCCCACCCCCCACCCCCACCTACCAGACATCTCTAAGGTTAAGGCTTGTTTTCTCATCAGGGGCACGAAGCAGGATTATATTATACAGTCTATGGGAAAATCACCAGTTTTCCTTTACATCAACTTAAAATGTATATGACTTTTTAGTGGTGAATACATTTGATGTAGTGATAAATACATTTTCTTTTTCCTGGGTTATGAAAATCTGAGGGCCTAATTTTATGACAAAACAACTCAGCAGCCATGTGTATCTGTTAAATATCCTTTGTTCTGAATGTTGCTTGGCCTAATTTCATCTGATAAATATGACATATCTAGTAACCTGAAGTTATGGCTTCTAAACATGGCTCTCCTAATAACTAAAAAAATTAATGATGCATTTTCTTCTTTTGGCTGAAGCCAGTGTTCTCGTCATACAATTCATAACTGCTTTCTGCTAATTATCATGACTTTGTGTATTAGAATAGGATTTAACCCTGTTTAGCCTGCCAAGACATGGACAATTGATGGGACATGTCCAGTGATTCAACTGTATGACTAAAGAAAACCAAAGTCAGTGATTTCTTACATTATATATCATATAGAGACATATAGAGTGCTAACTCCAGAAGACAACTCAGTAGGTCTTTGAAATAATCTGGAATTAGCAGATGTGGCCCAGGTGTTGTCTGCTTTTTGTTAGTGCTGTGTTCCAATAAATCTAAGAATAATAGGTTCAGGATCTAAAAATCAGCAGAAAAACTCTGAAACCTCAGAGGCATTGACAGCAATAGTCACAAGTTGTGATTGAGATATATTAAATTGTATGCATATGCTCATACATGCTTTCTTTTTACTTATTTTTTTAAAAGGGAAAAGCCCCACAGTTTTCATCAAATTCTCAAGTAGTCCATCAATTAAAAGAAATTAAGAACGATTCTCTACAAATTTGTAAACTAACTGATATTTACCATATTAACATTAGAATGTAAACTCCATGAGGGCAGGTATTTTGTCTATTTTGCCCACTGCCATATCCTAACACCTGGAACATAGTAGGTGCTCAATAAATATTTGTTAAATGAATTGACAAATAACAGAAAAGAATTGTAAGATATCCATATTTCTATTAACTAGCTAAACAAAGACCAAATTTTATTCAATACATATTAAGTATTGCTAATTTTTTTAA
>PVKH010040512.1:0-11053 GCA_004027955.1 Chaetophractus vellerosus | reverse complement strand
TCTGGAGAGGGGAGATGAGGCTCGGGTTGGAGATGCAGTTTGGGAAGCCTCAAGATGCAGAAGGGGATGAGGCCAGGGATGCAGAGGAGACTGAGGACAGAAAACCATGTGAGGACAGAGAATGAGGACCCATAGAGGTGAAGGAGGCCAGGGAGATGGCAGGTGAGGAGAAAGTGGGCCACAGAAACCAAGGGAGAAAAGTTTTGAGGGACAGGGGAGCTGACAGCTTTGGAAGCAAAGCCAGGACCAAGTCGGAGAGAACTAAATTGTCAACTGACTCTGGCAACCCAGATGTCATTTGGCAACCGTGGTGAGAACACCCTGAGAGGAGCAGAAGCGGTGGAGGCAGAAGGCAGGAGGAGGACTGAGGAGGGAAGAGGAGGTGGCACATCATCAGCAACCATTATTAATGAAAAGAAAATTAAGCACTTCTCGCATTTTAAGTAGACAATGGGCATTTTGGAAATCATAACTATAACTCTACTACTAGAATACTGGAAGCTAATAACAAGCAAATTTAATTTCATAACATGGTTTTTCAAAGCACCTTCTTTCATTTGTCTATTATTCCTTATTAAACATGTACTATGTACCAGGGACTGGACTAGGTCCTACAGAGGGAGGTACTGCAGAGGCAGTGGCTGCTCTCAACGAGTCCTCAGTCTAAGTGGAATAAACAGCACACAGAGGGCTGCCTTGGTGGGGGGTGAGCATGCCAGTTACAATTCACTGCTTCTCAGTTCCCATCGACCCTTCCCTGGAGGCTGTGCAATAATGGAGATGGACCCTGGACACGTCACTGCTTTGCCAGCTGGTCAGTAGAGGATCCAGGCCGGCATGAGGGATGAAATCTTTCTTCTCCCTGGTCCCAGGAGGCTTCTCTCACAGGCCCCAGCAGGGCCCGGCAGCCAACAGGACACAGCACCCCCTCGGGTGGCGTCGCAGCCTCAGTGAAGCTCTCCATCACCCCATCAGCCATAGCGCACCCCCACCAAAAAGGCCTAGATTTCTACGTGGAGGGGGGCGCGGGTTCTTTTCGAGATCCTCTTCCTTCTTGACTCTACGTCAGCCACAGGAGCAGTGGCTGCTCCCCATACTTGTGATTCCTGTACCCTTTCGTTCTCTTTTCCTTACGAGCCAGTCCTCCATTATTCTCCTCTCCTACCACAACTAAGAATTCTTAAATTAAGCTTTCCCTGCTCAAATTCTTATAGGATTTCTGTCTCCTGATTGGACCCTGGCTGGTAACAGTGGTAATGTCAGTTAAGGTTCTCACAAGTGGCACCTGAGCTGAGTTTTAAAGAATTCAGAAGAGTCCACCAGGAAAAGGATAGCAGGTGCGTGTATGCACATGTGCATGGCAGGGTGGGCGATACTCGATGTTTGCTACTTCTGGATGTACCAATCAGAAGCACAGTTTTCTGTTTAAGGGAAGCTAACTAATACACTCATATCCTTCACAACCACTTGGTCTTAAGTTGTAGAATTCACTACTTCCCAAAGCAGGTCATTCCTCTCCATACCTCTAATAGTTAGAAAGGTCTTCCTTATATTAAGAGGAAATCTGTCTCCTAACCTCTGTTTATTGGTCACCCAGGTCTTTTTTCTGAAACAATAGGAAAAATATCCAAACCCTGTCCACATACAGCTTCTCAAATAATTTAGGACAACTGCATTGTTTCTTTCTTCCTCGTGCTTAAAATGTACCCTTCCTCCCCCAACCTCCGAAGACTCTAGTAAACTCCCTCCAGGCAGAAACAGAGTTTTATGCTTTTCTGCAGACCGCACAACAGAAGAAAGGTACCACAGCCATATTAATACCAACCTTAAGGAAGGGGTTAAGGCAAAAAGTATCATTAGAGACAAAGAGAAACACTTCTAATGGTAAATGGTTCAATTCACTAAGAAGGCAACAACAACTATAAATGTTTATGTACCTAATAGCATGATTTCAAAATGTATAAAGTAAAAAGTGACAGAACAACAAGGAAAAATAAGTCCACAACCATAGTGGGATATTTTAAAATATATGTCTCAGGAACTGATAGAAACAACAGATTAAGTCAAGATGAAGATGTTTTGAACAATACAATTAGCAAGCTTTATTTGACATATATGACATTACATTCTTTTCGAGGGCTCACTGAACACTTTAAAAAGTGAACTGTATGCTCAGCAATAAAGCAACTCTCAATGGATCAAAATCATATGAAAGATGTGCTCTGACAACAATCAAAGTAAGCTAAAAATCGGTGTGGGAGGATGCTTTAAACAAGTAGAAAACTGGATGAAAGATGTGAAACAACTGTTTTTAGACAATGGACATTATTATTATCCCTCTGAGACGGGAACAAAAGAAAGTGTACAATCTCCCGGCCTTCTGCCTAAAGGAACAATCGGGTCCACAGTGCAGGAAAGGGGATTCCAAGCAGAGCATAGTGAACTTGCTGAGTCAAGGAGACAAATAAGATCAGTGACATCGAGGTGGCTGGAATTTAAGGAGCAGAGTTCAGGAGAGGAGGAAGGTTGACAAAACCAAAAACAACCTCAAAAATCTGTAACATGGCTCTCCTTTAATCTCTATTAAACACGAAGCTACACATATGTAATCTGAAACTACACAAGGACAGGCAAAGCGCAACCAAGGAGGTAAGGTCTGACTGGTTTCCAGAGCTCAAACAGCATGGGGCACTGTTCACCAGAGTGGAGAGCCTTCACGGATTACTTGGGGCACTCAGAAGGGGCCCCAGAAGAGCACTGCCTTAGTAATGGTGCAAAGGCATCCCTAGAGTAAAGGCTCCTGCAGACTAGCCCTAATAAAGCTTAAAAATAAGCATCAAAGAGTCACATTTAACTACAAGTAACTTCACTGCCTACCAGAATGAAGCCCAGCACAATTTAAAGCAGGGTGTCTGTGAGCTTGAATTAAAAATTAAAAAAAAAAACAACACTATTCTTTTGGGGATGTGTTGATGCAGGTGTGATATAGTTATTAAATAATAAACAGTATAGTATGGACTTAGTATGATTTTTATTTTAATGTAGCGTGTTCTGAACGCAGTGGATAACTGCCTGCAAAAAGGTTGGTAAGGATGGCAGAGATGGTTTATGACGCCATGGGGAAACTCGAATTTCTAAATGTACCAAAAATGACCATTTGAACAGGTGTTGAATCGTGTTAGGTTATCAGGTATTGAAATTACGGGAAAGTTGTAAAATGTAATTTTGAATAATCCTAAAACTTAATTGAAAGATATGCTGATGTTGAATGTCATGAAACTATCTGTTGCTACATTCTGAGAAGGGTTCTATAGTTTTCACCTGACTGGCAAAGGGGTCTGTAGAACAAAAAATGTTAAGAACCCTTGATTTAAAGAAGAAAAAAAAGAAACCAGACCCTTGATTGACTGAACCCAATTTAAAATGACTGGACAGGACAAGAAGCAGGAATATGTGACCTATAATCAGGAGAAAAATTAGTAAAAGAGACTCAGAAATGATAGAGATGATGGAATTTAGCAGACAAGGACAGAACAATTATACTGAACAGCTAATAAAGTATACCTATATTTAAAAGCATTTGAGAGAAAATATGAGCATAGAGAGGAGAAAAATAGGACATATATAAAAAAGAACCAAATGAAACTTCCAGTGATGCAAAACATGTTGTCAGAAGTGAAAAATTCACTGGAATTAATAACATTAGACATTGCACAAGGAAAGATTAGTGAACCTGAAGATACATCAAAATGAAGCAGAGAGAAAAAACAGAACTGAACATATTTAGCAGTCTCCGTGATCTATGAATAATATCAAAAGTTCTGACATAAAATTAAAAGTTTCAGAAAGAGATGGGGGACAGGAAACTATAAATTCCACAAAGCCGAGATTCTCAATGAACTCCTAAAAGCATACATACAAAGAAAATGACACCAAGATACATCAAAATCAAATTCCTCAAACCAGTGATAAAGAACACATATTAAAAGCAGCCAAAGAACGAGGTACATTATGCTCATTGGGACAAAGATAAAAATATCAGAGATGTCTCATCAGAAAAGATATATAAGCTAAAAGATATTAGAACAACATTTTGGAAGTGTTGAAAGAAGAAGAAAAAAACTGTCAACCTAGAATCTAATAGCCAGGAAAAATATCGTTCAAAAATGAATACATAATAAAGATATTTTCAGACAAACAAAAGCTGAAAAAACTTGTCAACAGCAGACTGTACTTCCAAAATTGCTAAACGAAGTTCTTAAAGCAAGGAAGATGATACAGAATGCAAATCTGGATCTACAGTAAGGAATGAAGAGCACCACAAATGGTAAATAAGTGGGAAAATAAATTAAAAAGCTGTTTCTTTAAAAAAATAATTAACTATTTAAAATAAAAACAAAAATGTATTCTGGGATTCTGGCAATGTTCTACTCATTTCTTCACATGGATAGTAGTTACATTGGGAAAAGTCATTGAACTATGCATTTTTGAATGCTTTTTTTTAAAAACATGTTATTTCTTTTAAAAAATATTTTAAAAAATAAGTAAAACCTAGCCTTAGATGTGGCCTGGAAAGAAGAAATCTGAGATGAATCCAAACGATGGTGCGTCAGTTATCAATCTGTTTCTCTGCTTCAAAGGCACCCATCAATTATGCTCAGGGATAAACAATGCAATTCCTTTAAGCAGTTCTCCTTTAAAGCAAGGCCACCATTCAGCCTTCTCAGCAGAGGACACTGGAGGGCCATGGCAGGAAAAACAGGACCACTGGCAGTTTTCGGGTGGCTGGGATTGGCAGGGTGGGGATGAGGACATCTGGTGGAGTGCTGCCCCCTCCATGGGCCCAGAATGCAGTCCCTCTGTGACCCTGCAGCCTCGGCCTACAGAGAACCTTTCTGCAGTTACCTCAACATGGAAACTGGAACCCTGCATGGCCCATGTGTAGCTGCCTTGGGCCAGAGGCTCACACACTGTGCTCCTGCACCTTCTACAAGACCTTAAACACTCTGAAGGCTCCTACCCCCACAGCGCCCAGGCTCCTCCTGCTCACAGCCACCTGCGGCCCTGAGACACACCAAGCGGCCGCTCCTCCTGCAAGTCTGCACAGCGGTAGGCTCGCAGCCCTGTCCTCACCAGGCCTGGCTCCACTGCACTCCTGTACTTCCCAGTACTGATCACCTGCTACCCCAACTGCACCCCTGAGCGTTACCGAGGGCTCGCCCAGTGGCTCCAGACAAGCTCTGGCACAATAGCAAACTTCTCTTCTCCCTGGTGGGCTGAACCACACCTTCTCCAACGAGGTCTGAACCTCTGCCAAGTTTGATGTTTTTTTGGGTGCTCTTTCTCAGCCCTGGAGAGCATACAGTTTCCTGATACCTGATGGTTACTCTAGTATCACAGGAAATAATTCCTTATATTAAACACCCCATTACGATTGTGTGGTTTTTATCTCCTGATTCAACCCACACTGCCTCGTAAGGGTAGGAAACGGGAAGGTAAAAAGAAAAGAGCAAAACATGGGTAGGCACAGTGGCTATAAAGGCCCTATGCGGTCAAGAAGTAGTGAACAATTCAGTTTCGTGGGGGATAAGGAAACTAAAGGAGTCTAATGGGAGGCTAGAGAGATAAGATTTTTATGCCTGAAGATGTATATGAAATGGGGAGTGGTGAGTAAATTGAAGATTTAATACAACTGTGCATTTTAGGACTAATTTGGCCATGAACCTTATATTGGAGTGGAGAAGGGAGTGCCTGAAAACAATATAACAACTTAGCCCAAGAAAATAGGTAAGAGCAAAAGGAAAGGAAGGGGCCCTACTGAAGAAGCACCATAGAGGCAGTGCTTACCTTTGAAAACATCCGATACACATAATCTAAAAGGCTTGTCAATAGATCGTTGAGGAGGCTTAAATGAATCTGGAAAAAAAGGCAAAAAGCAAGGTTTAATTTAAAATGTAAATTCTGACACATCCAATGATTCCATTATATTCTCACTTCTCTTAGGAGAGAATTCTCTTTGACAAATACTAATAGCATTTAATTTCAATAACAATCTATGAGGTAGGTAGGGCAGGCACTAGCCTCATTAAATAAATGAGGAAAATTCAACATTAGTTTAAATAATGCACCTGATTTCACAGCTGGTGACCCTACTCCTCTGGCAAAAAAAAAAACTATTCTCCCCTGCCATAGTTCCCTCATCTATTTGCTCATTGTTTGGGCGCTGTGCCTGCTCATTGTGTATTTGTTTTTTCTTTTGAAGGCACCAGGAACCAAACCTGGGACCTCCCATGTGGGAGGAAGGCACTCAACTACTTGAGCCACATCCACTCCCCCAAAACCTGTTTTTCATACATACTATCTCCCATAAAGGACTCTAAGTAACAATAACAAGTATATTTATTGCATTAAAATTCACATAGTATTACTACTTACCAATCTGTTCTAATAAACATAATCCTTTATACCATTTTGTGAGCTCATTTGATTGAGATCTTGTGATTAGATTATCACCGCTGAGACCGCTGGTAGGGATAAAAGCAACATCACTCTCCTATTTGAAAAGATTGAATGCAGGAAACTTAATACAATATTTTTGTTTTCAAAAAGTTAAAAGGTTTTCCATGATCATAACCCCAAGTTTGAAAATGACAATGTACTTTTTAAGAAGTGACAGAAACCGTACAACTACAACCTGAAGTCGTCTGATTCAATAATTTTCAACTTTTTTGATTCTGTAAGACACTTGGAAATTTGTTCCAAAACACAATGGCATTTTCACCTGGTAACATCAGCATATTTTAGGTTTCTGTTCAGAGAAATTCCTCTCTACCAGTTTCTACTTTCCTCTGTGACCTTCCCCCCCCCATAACTACAATAGCTAATTCAATAGTTGGGAAAAAAGTCTTTTACTTATACTAAATCTAAGTCAACTTATACAATATATGCAGGTTTATAAGGTGAAATAATCCAAAGAACATACTAAATAAATGATATTAGGGAAAATGAAAATAAAGAAATTAAACATATTTAACAAGACAGGAATATCAGAATATTACTTTTTTCTCTCATACCAGTAAGATGAGATTTAAGTAAAGAAAGTAATAACCAAAAAAATTTTAAATTATCTTACCTTAAAACCTGCTTGCTTAAGAAAGTGTCCAAGTTTTCCAGTAATTTCTTGAAACCTTTCTTGTTGCCAATTAACCTGATAAAGATCCAATTTATTTTTAAAACTATGCTTCAGAATACGCTACACGCAAAATTTAATTTTTTCAGTAAAATGTAATCAAGACTATGTAATTCCTATTAATTATAAAATCTATTTAAAATTAAAACTCAGAATATCAGATCTTAATAATTGATAAAATAATGAATAAAAATAAATAAATAAATCCTTAAAAAATTGTATAGGGGAGGAAGATATGGACAATAGTTAGTAGTAATACTTTGATGATGCTCTTTCATGATTTGTTAACAAATGTTTCACAATAATGCAGGGTGTTTGTGGGAGCCCTGTATGATTTTACGCATGTTTGTTTTGTAAGTTCATGATGTTTACTGAACACATAGTTTATTTATGTTCATGTATGAATGATAGACTTCAATAAATTGTTTAAAAAAAGAATTCTTAAAGAATCTTTAATACCTGATCCATTTTATTGACAGCAACTGCGAGCTGTGTCACTCCGAGAGAACGGACCAGGAGGCCATGCTCTCGTGTCTGTCCTCCAGTCTCAAATCCAGCTTCAAACTCTCCCCTGCTGGCATCTACAACTAACACAGCTACATCTGCCTTAGGAAGAAAACAGCATCAAAACTAGAAATAATGTCACAGAATTTTAACTTAAAGGATAGGTTATTCAGTTAATGACACCAGACATCAAAACATACAAAAGAATATCACAGAGGGATTAAAATGTTCAAATGAAAAGGAAAAAAAAGTGCTAGCATGACACCGAAAATAATGACAGTGCAATAAAATATTTACGTATTTGATTACATTACCATTACAATATGTAAGCAAAAGGGGATAAAACACCACAAATCATAAACAAAATCAACACATAATTAAACAGGAACAAATATTTATAACAGATAAGGCAAAAACTATAATCTTATTATAGTCTTTACCGAAAAAGAAACAGAAGACATAGCTCCATGGAAAAGTAGTTAAGGGATACAAGCAGGTTGCTAAAAAAGAAATGTAAATGACCAGTAAACATGAAAATACCCAATTTACTAGGAATCAAAGAAAAGGAAGTTAAAACAAATATATTGACACATCCTCCCCACCTTTTTGGAAATTACCCTGGCAATGATTTAAAAGAAGGTAACAGTGCACTGCCAGAGAGGGGAGAGGGAAAAGGGCTAGAAGGGCACTCCCACACATTGCTGGCTGTAAGTGCACAGAGGGACATGTCACACCAAATGCCAACAGCCTTCCAATTGTTTATTACTTTGCTGTCCACCAAGTCCTACCTCTAGGAATTTATCCTAGAGAAACAATTATGGATCTACAAAGATATTCAGAATCTTATTTAAAATAACGTCAAGTTATAAGTATATGAACTGTTAAAAAAACAGCGCATCTATCCTCTGTAATAGCCTCTGAAAAAGAATAGTGTATAAGAGTTTCCTAACTTTTGTGAACCATTTTAAAAATACAATGAAAGACATTTCTTTTCACACATAATTTAAACAAAAACAAGAAAAGAAGCTAACCTTAGACTTAACTCATTTTCCTCTTACCCTTACTAAAACTAGTTATACAGGTCCCACTATTCTTTTGTGTTGATCCTTCATGTGATTCTATTTGTACCTTGTGGGTGCAGGCTTTAAAAATTCGCAATAAACAGTTTGTGCAGACACAGATTTCCTCCATTTTTGTTCTCATCCATTATCTCTGTCAATTCCTTGTCAGCACTTGAAGCTAGGCTGTTCCTAGCTTCAAGTCCTTTTCCTTTTACAGGTTTTGCCTTGTATGCCTACCTGAATCACACAGAAATCAGGACACAATGACTGAATTTGGCATTCCCCCCTTTCACTCTCTGTTACTGATAATCACTTTCTTGGGTCCTCTTATATTCCATCCACCTCGTGAAGTGCCCTTTGGTCAAAGTAGAGGCCAGAATAGCATTTCTCCTGGTTGCTTTATTAATACACCTTGGTTGTGTGTCCAGTTTTTAAAAATGTGACACACATTATAATATAATCCTCGTCATTAATGAGAAATGAAACGGTCATAAGGTCAGTCAAGAATTTATCAGATTCTTTACTCTATCAGAAGAGAACTTTATAATTAAATTAGAAGTGCTGTCCATATGCTTTGTCTGGTGGAATAAGCTACACTATTATTTCTGTTTCTTTTTCCTTTTGCTCTTAAACACTCTCTTTGCTGCACTGTTACCCTTAAGTGCATTCAATTCCATTCCATCATGACTTATGATGCTGAACTCACATTTCTTCAATTAGATTCAGTTCTTCTGATCAAGGGTTCTCCATTAAGAGTACAAACTAGAGCAATGGACTGAAAACTGGTGCTTTCATTCAACTCTTAGACCCCAAAGGGTCTAATACCATAAGCAAGTTGTCTAATCTCTCCGGGAATCAATTTACTCACTTTACAGAAATACTGAGATTAAATATAATTTCCTCCAAATCATAGGCTCAACAACTGTAAATCTCTTTCCCATAATTTAATCATAATGTTTTGCTTAAAACTGGGAAATTATATTTACATCTTAGGTTAAATTTTTAAATTAAGATACCTGAAGGCCGTAAGTATTTTCTAGTTTTCTTTCCTATTACCATATCTAAAAATTACTGGGCCATTTCTCTATTAATATTCATTGAATGCAACAGCTCTTGTCTTTGGGAGTTCAAATACCTAAACATTTTCAAGAAGCGTTTTATGATCAAGCAATATAAAGCAATCTCTCTTCATCATGTATATTGTCCATATTTTTCTTGTAGTACTTCTGAGTTAATCTCTTCATCCTTACACATCTTATCCATCTACATTGTGATTTTCTTGAGAGGCAGCATGCTTCTTTGTAGCCCAGAAAGTCTATCACAGTATTTGTACATTGAGCAAGTTAGTGAATATTTTTGAGTTTATTTCCTCATTTGTCAAATAATGGAATTCATTCAGATAATCTCTAAAATCCTTCCCTACCCTAATTCCATAAAGAGTTTTGAGATAAATGGTCTTTGTGATTCCTCTGGACTCTAAGGGTTTGGGATGCAAAGTCACTGTGCTGTCACTGCTTGGATCCTAGCCTCTCTCATTAAACCATCCGAGTGTGCTGTGCAGTCCACTGTATCCCCACACTGCTGACCACAGTGCCTGGGACAGAGCAGACACTCAGCAAGTGCACACGGAATGAAAATATATAGAAACACAGAGACACTGGCATATAAAAGAAATCAATGTCCTATACATACAGTGCTATTTATATTGTGTTTTGTTTTGTTTTGTGGTACCAGGGGCCGGGGATTAAACCTCATATGTGGGAAGCCGGTGCTAAACCACTGAGCCACATCTGCAACCCTGACTTGGTTTTTCATTTGTTAGCTTGCTGTTTGTTTTTGTTTTTAGGAGGCACCAGATACCAAACCCAAGACCTCCCATGTGGGAAACAGGTGCTCAATTGCTTGAGCCACATCCACTCCCCTATATTATTTTGATTAAAGTTATCACGCTTTGATTTTCTTTCAGTATCCCTAAGACACATAAGTTTACAAACAGTAACTATTTTTTAATCCTATAAAGAATGTAAATAAACCACAGGGGGGAAACCCCCAAACTTCATTTCTTCTACATAAATTAACTCTTAAAAATAAATAGGACTTGAATATAAATATAGTAAAAAGGAATATCTTGAAATAAACATGCCAAACCTCAGTAAATAAAATATAAAGCTAAACCGCATGAAGTACTTCACTATTATTTTTACTATAAAGAAATTCATAGTATTGATACAGTTGCTTCCTTGTAATAAATCAGAAAAAATTCTCTAAAGTATAGATATAAAGATCATGGACAACAAGA
>PVKH010040511.1:0-11055 GCA_004027955.1 Chaetophractus vellerosus | reverse complement strand
ACAGCCGGCCCCATCTGGAGAGTATTTTGACTCCTTGCAGTGAAGTAGCCTTTGGTTGATAAATACACACACACACACATCTGATATATAACAGAGACAAAACGTGATTTGGGGATCCAGAGGTAAATGAGTTATTTACCTTATTAAAAGGAAAATGGATACCCACCTCATAGAATATTTTAATGATTGAGATACAATATATATCTAGCACAAAGCACAATGCCTAGTACATAGTATCATTCAATTAAATGTTGGTTCCCTGCCATTTTCCCCTACTAATGCAAAAACTATTGAGATAAAACTGCTGCTACTAAAATAATTTTTTAAAAATCCAACTCCTTTTTGTCATAAATCCTAAAGCCCTCATATTTCCCCATATATAGGAACAAACTCTATTCCCTCCCCCGCCACCATCCTCTACACCACATGCATTTGAGAGTCCCAGGCAGTATGCCATAGACACTAAACCCATCTGGAAGGACTGCAAATTAGTTTTGCGTGAAATGTTAGTGCAAAACTCAAAGCCAGATCTGACTTTACATTTTATAATGAAACTAAAATTTGGCTCATGTTCGCAAAAATCTTTGCCAGCATTTGCTATGGGCCTGTGATTGTCATTAACCCACGGATTTGAACCCATCTGAAAGGCAAAGGATAACAGATCTACTTAGAGCCAGGCAGAAGTCAGGCATATCTCCCAAATGTCACTTTGAACACTGACCCTGAAAAAATGAGCAGAAGTTGATGCACAAGACTGTGCAGGGAAAATCTGCAGAGTCATTTCTTTCCATGAACTTGGGTCACAGCCCTTCCTGCAGTTCGTCTGTGTCTTCCAAATGAGCTCCAGAGACAGATGGGCTATTTCTGAATGTTTTTCATGGTTTCTGGGGTGGCCATGAGTTCTCTTCTTTCTTATAGCTTTTTAGTTCAAAAATTATGAATGTGTAGAGAATCCACCTGCTGTAACTTGACCAAATAAACAAGCAATGGCAAGAAGACAGCCGCTCTCTGTTACTGCTCCCAATCTTGGCATCCATTACCATGCTGGCACAGAGAGACACTGTTTCCAAAATGCCCTTTATTCTCTCTCTATGGCAGCTGCAACCCTCTCAGAAAGTCGGAACGTGCAATTTCACGAGTAGACAATGGCCCCCATAGTGTTTAGATTTTAATAACATGGCATTTCGCCAGATTTTCTGACCCACTACCATTTTAACATGGACAATTTCTAGGGAAGGAAACACAAGGCAAAGATCTAAAATGTAGTATCTTAATTTATGAGAATTTGTGCAAATCAGAGAACTTTGATCATCAAAACAAGTTGGGGAATAATGGAGGGCATTATACAGGCACAGGACAAATATCCAAATGAAGCTACCCAAGTCAGAATGGAAAGGTACAAAAAAGCAACACAAAGTTTAAGTAGTTTAAAACTGGAAATTAAAAATAAATTCCTTTAAGTGTAAGAACAACATGGAGGAGAAAAGCGATAACAGAAAATAAGTAGAGAGCTTATGTTATCTGTAGTGCCCTCTGAGTTATAAAAACCATCCAGCTGATTCTACAGATGGGGCTAGAGCCTCTGGGGAGATGGGGCAAAGAGAAAAACAGGGCTCTGGCTTTGCTTCTATCCATTGATTCACCCAACATGTACGCCTTCTGCATGTGATTGACTTTTTAGTACTCACGAAGGCTAGGACCAATGTGCCTCTTGGCAAAGAACTCCAAATCTTTGAATCCCGTTTCACCCATACCCATAAATAAATTAGTGGCCACTATTGTGATGTTTAGAAAAACTCAAAAATAAATATATGAATAGTCTTAACCAAATTTCCCTCCTCAGAATTTTTGAAGCGCTTTATTGGCTTTCACAACTTCTGCGCCTGTAGTGTAGTTGTTTGTAGGCGTCCTAACAGTACTCTCACACACCCTGGAACCGATTCCACATCAAAGTACCATTTTGTAATCCCACATATTCTAATACAGCATCTTGAATAAAGAAAATATTTCAAAATATGTTCAACCTTCATACTATATCCATATATTTCCCTAAGTTCAAAATCACTATTTAGGAGTAGTTTCAGCACCGTTCTGTTTTCCCCTCAGCTTATCTCCACATTTGTTCATTCCACCATGGTAGGCACCAGGTACTTCTCTAAGTTTCTCCAGGATACCAGAGTAAAGACAACATGTTCTCTGCCCACCAGAGTCCATTTAGGGAGACAATAAAATGAGCAAATTACTCTAACAGTGTAATGATGGTTAGTTTTGCTTCTGAAATGGCTTAGGAGAAGGGTGATGGTGGAACTCCAGATCAGAGGTTGTCTGGAAGATTATATCTTCCCAGACAAGATATAATCACAGAGATGGGGCTAGACATGTACACGGTTTTCATGACTCAGGGAGTCTGTCTATCAAGTTCAAGGCTGATTCCCATGCACTGACAGGTGCTCAATATTTGCTGCACAAAGAAAAAATGGGTTGGGACAGGCAACCTTTGAGCTATAAGCTCTTTAACTGGTCTATGGAAGTATAAATGTGGATGACTCTTACTTTTCTTGAGGACCCGTCCTGCTTTCCAGTTGTTCTTTTCGAGGGAACCCCTCCCAAGAGGCAGGCAGGTTCAGGGCAAACTCACCATATCATCTGAGTTCCAAGACAGGTAGTCCAGTAAATATAAGCTAGGATGACAGAGCATTGTCTGGATTATTTCTGCTGTATTCCTAGCATCTGTACAATGTCTGGAACATAGTAAAGCACTCAAGAGAATGTGCTGAATGAATAAATAAATGAGAGAATCGTGAAAGGACCTAAAGCAATGACTCTAAAGAGGAGAACCAGACAGCTCCAAAGACCAGAGGCCACACAAAGTGAAGAAATTCTATCTTCTCTCATCATATTGAGATTAGAACCTTAGTCCAAAACTGTCCTTGGCCTTGGCCCTTCACCTTGGGATGAATGGGGAAGCAATCTGAGCTTTCCCTAGAGGTAGGAATATGTACAATAAATTCATGTTAAAAGTACGCTAAAAAAAAAAAAGGCAGCAAAAAAGCGTGCTCAAAGTATTGCTAGGAATACAGTAGAGAAAAGCAGAAAAGCATTTCAGTCTTAAGGTTAAAGAAGACTTCTTGGAAGTGGGGCCATTTGAGCTATTTACATGTCATGCATAGCACAAAACCTATCTTTTCACTTGGACTTAAAGAGGGAAACAATGAGAAAGGTAACTTCATGCTTTCTCCTGTAAAAAATGAAAGAAAAAATAAAACAGAAAAGAAAAGAAAGCAAAAACAACACAGGAAGAATAATTGTCACAGATAGAGAGTTATTAAAAAAAAAACTAGGCTTACAAAATAAACAGTTGGATTATTCAAGAAGGAAAAGGTTTCGAAGTTTCTAGAAGAACTGACCCTATCCCAGTGGATATTGATGGCCCCCCTCCCATGCGGGCTAATGAAGTGGCAGGAGGCCTAAGGCCATGTGTCTTTTGGCCCAGAAGGGATCAAAAATCCCTGCAGCCAAGTTGGGCATGTAGGGTGTGGCACCAGATCTACCTAGTTCTCAATGAGCCACTTCAGCAACAAAACCAGGAGCCTGTCCTCAGATTTTCTGGAAGGTACAGGACCCTCAAGTCCCTAAGGGACCAAAAGAGGTTGCAGAGCAAAAATGGATAAGATTAAATTTCCTACCAGCTCTGCAGGGGATGGGAGGAAGGCAGCCAGATTGCTTTGAACATAAAGAAACACAACACTTTCTGCTCCCAGGAGTTAAGGAGCAAATTCATAACCATTTTACAAGTTTGACCAAGGTTCAAATTTTCCTTTTAAAAAATAAAAGCAAGCTCCTAAATCTTTGTAAATGAACAACAGACCTCCACAGGCTGCAAGGTGCCCATATTTACCTCAGACACAGCAAGTCAACCGGAAAACCAGTTGAGCTTGATAAATTCACCCGATTTCTAGCCTTCCCAGGACTAGAAGAATGCCTTTCTCAAGCAGTTTCAGTTACTGGCCTAGGAAAACCCAAGGACTTCCTCCCTCAAATAGACATTCAAAAAAGGAAAGAAAAGAAAAAATCCATTCACTTCACTTCAAGATATAGGAACACAGTAGCTAATGTTTAAATAATATAACAATACATGTCAGTGTTAAAACTCATGTTATTCTTTCGTATTGTTTTCCACAGAATATTTTAAATTGTCTAGGGGTAACATGCATTTGATAGCATGCATTTGATTTCACCTTTCTAAATAGCAGGTATTCATTGGTTCCTGAATGTTTCATACACTGTAGAATTCCTGGCTTATTGTGTGTGAGAGAAGCACGTTTTTGAATCAAAACAGAGGGGAACTGCAAAATAAATTCCAGTGAAACATGAGCAAGCAAGCACATCCAAGTAGGTTTCGTTATGACTTATTAACATTCAAGGGATGGGGGGAAAAATGAAAAGAACGTATCCAATTGTTAAATCAAGACTTCCCAACTGCCCTCTCCTGTAGTCAATTTGCCAAATGCCTTTTCTCTTCTCTAATCCCATTTTTCAATATCTCATAAGTCTAACCTGACTGATGACTTGGCTACATCAGCCCAGAATCATTAGGACAATTAAATGAGAGTGTGTTGGTGGAGAAGCAGGCTGACTGAGCTTGACGGTGCCACAGGCACCTGCATTCTGAAACATTGCACTCCGCAGCCTTATTTCAAGTGCTGGGATCTGGTAGGGGTGGTTTGACTTCTTAAAGGGAACACAGTGCCACTCAGAAGGACTTCTCAGTACACTGAGGGGGGGAAAAGTAGAAAAAATCAAGATCATCTGACAAAAATAGGATGCCTTGTCACCCAAACCCTAAGGCAGCTTACACACATAGTGCAGTTTTTTTAAACAAGAAGAAATAGATTCTGTCTCAATGGCCTGGTTCTGTTAAGACAGTGACTCCCAGAGACCCCTTCTTTCTAGAAGGCTCTATGGACTCATTGGCATGGCTGCCGAGGGCATCCCGCTGAGGGGCAGAAGTGGGGGCTGAAAGCCAGCCACAGTGTGTTCAAGGCCCTGGGTGCCTTTCCAGGGGCTGAGCAGCCTGCAGGAAGGGACAGGCCTTCCCTAATTGGGTGCGCAGGGTGGCACATTTACGCCATTTGTGGGGAGGGGATATCTTTTCCTTATCCATAAAGAGGCACCATATGCTAACAGATGGTGACATGGCTGGTAATAGATGGAATAATAATGTATTGTCACTTTTAGGAAGCCTCTTGAATTCACTTTGGCTCCTGAGGTGCCTTTGCTCCACACACCTGAACCCTGGAGCATTGGAGCTGCTAGAAAAGGCTAACTAGGGACTTGGTTTCAGCCCTGGGTTTCCTTCAGGATAAAGCAGTTGTGCAGAGAGGAGGGAGGGTCTGGTGTGTATTGTGTGTAAGAACGTCAGCATGTTTGAGGGCAGACACTGTGTTTTATCCATTTACTGCATTCCTAGGGCCATACACCCAATTAATACATGGGACAGGAAAACATTCATATCCATTTTATTCTCCATTTTGCTTGGGTCTTTATTAAAAGAGCGCTAGTCCAAATATGTCTTTATTTTTCATATCCACAAAATTCAGTCCTTTATTAACTTGGCCAATAAGGCATATGAGGGAAAATTTGTCAAAATGTATCATTGAATCATAGGACCATAGAGCTGAATATCATAAGCCAAACTGCCTATTTTCAAATGAGGCAACAGACATCTAGACAGTCAAGTGATTTGTTACGGGCTGCATAGCCAGTTGGAGGCAAAGTCAGAATGGGAACCCAAAATACCAGACTCCAAGCCCAAAGTCTTTCTCAATGACTTCGTGACTTTGTCAGTGGGCACATGTACTTCTAGCATAAGACTTTGCCCCTATGTTAGACATTGACAGCCTTCTCATATGCATCCCTGTGGTCCCTCTGATAGTACCATTTCCTTTGTAGTCACTTTTTCCTAGTGCTATCTCTGACATCACCCAAACAGTTTCATATTCTTGTACCCTACCACACATTACTAGAGTCACCAGGGAGCAAACAGACATCAGTCCCATAACATTTAAATACATAGGCCCCAAAGAAAATACTAGAAGCCCGTATTTTCAAATGCTTTGTGAAATGAGCCATGAAATAAACAAATCAATGATCACTGCAAAGAAGGTGAATGTGTCACATGGCACACCTGAGCAATGTAAGGTTGAGGACAAAGCAGAAATAAACCAGGAAGCTCCCATAGAGTCATAAAAGAGTGCTCTGGCTTTGCAAACATCAGAGATTTGACACATGGAGGACACCTAAAACAAGACAGCCAGGGTGAAAAAAGAGTCATCTGGAAGAATTGCTTACTAATCACCTAATTCCACTCTTGCAGTGGAATTACACTACAAGCATTCCAGTGACTGCTAATAAACAAAGAAGAAATCTACCCTAAAGAGTACAGATTCAAAAGCCAACCAGTGGAACAGCATTTGAAAAGGTATTTTATCTGGGGAGTAATTACAGATTTTCTAAGCTGGAATGGCACATGTGCTGGTAACTCAAAAGAGAAAAATATGTGAAATCCATTATAACAGATGGAACATTTAGTCAAATAGTAACAAGCCATTCCCTCCTTAGGCAAGTGATTCCAACTGGATGATTGTGGTAGGAAATATTCATGGTCAGGGATTCAGAACCTCAATCACATCGGGTCACACAGACATATCTGTCTTGGGATGAACCTGAAATACAAAATAAAGAAAAACTTTGCAATGAGTGGCAGACATATAGGCTCAAAATATTTAGTTCCATTTTCTCTTCCAAAACTTTCTGGAAAATAGGTTTTCATGATACTTTGGACAACATGATGTTCTGTCTTCGGTATATTTACTAGAAAGTTCAAATTGGACTAACCAGCTAGGAAGCAAAAGATTATTTTATTATACCTTGATAACTTTGTGTTTCTATTCAATATTTTCTCAACTGGGAATACTAGTGTTTTGATCATTTTATTTATCATCATTTCATATTTATAGAATGCCAGTGCTCAAGATGCTACACAGAAGACATAAAAATGAACTAAATCAGCAAAGTGGAGGCCAATTACCCAGTGAATTTGGGCAGCTATCTAAAACTGGAAGCATTTCTATCAGCAGGGTTCTAAGAAATATTTTTGTAAATGTCTTGGGATTATGGAGGAGGAAAGAATTGGGGAGATTAGGAAGAAACTTTTGTAAATAGTGTCTATAATTTAGTTGATTATGGTTTAGACACTATAAACCAAACTACTCAGTTTTTAATGATCAAGAATGTTAAGGGGGTGCCGGCTCGATAGCCCAGTGGATAGGGCACCGGCATACCACATGGGAGGCCCCGGGTTCGGTTCCCGGGGACCTCCCCTAGCAGGCAGACCGCCTTGAGAATGGCAAGCCGCCATGGGCGGGCCAGAGCCGCCATGGGCAGGGCAAAAAACTGCCACGGACAAGGCAAAAGCCGGCACGGGCAGGGCAGGTAGCCCGTGAATGGAGCGCAGCCAGCCACCTGCGAACTGAAAGCCGGCCGTGAATGGAAGCAGAAGCCGCCCACAAGCGGGGAAAGCCGGGCCTGCGCAGTGATCAGTCTCAGCGCGTCGCCGCAGCAAGGGGGAAGGGGAGATATGCAATAAAATAAATAAATCTTTAAAAAAAAAAAAAAAGAATGTTAAGGGAAAAGATGGAGGGGGAAAAGAGACCCCTTTAAAAAAAAAGTTGGCTCCATATTTGAAGAACAAAATTTAAAATGTATTGGATTATAACACAAAGTATAAAGTAAACACCCAGCAGTTTGTACTTATATAAACAAATATTAAATAAATCAATCAATGGGGGAGAATAAACAAATCTCCCATCCAGAATTCCAAATAATTTGCATAGATAGGTCACCATCAAGGATATGGAACATAATTCCCCATTCTTTAAGGGTGTGTCGTACATACTGACTTCCTTCTAAAAAGTAAAGTATGAAGAGGGAGATTCAAATAGTAACTTTACTGTGGAGAAACATGCCAAACACTACCTCAGTCAGGTTATTAAGGTAAACATCAACAGTACTAAGTCATGCTGATAGGATGTAGCTATACCACGATGAGATGAGAATGGCACTACACTATACATCTGCGATCTTCCTCCCCAAATCCATAACCCCAGTCTAGTCATGAGAAAAGCATTACATACATCCCAAGGGAAGGACATTTTACAAACTTCCTCACCAGCACTCCTCAAAACTGTCAAGATCTTCAAAAACAAGGAGAGTCTGAGAAACCAAGAGGAGTCAAGAAAAGCGTAAGAAGACAAGGATGAATGAAGGAAGGAATGAAGATTGGTTCATTAATAATATTAATAATAGCATACTGATAAAGTAGAATTGTATTAGTAATACTGGCTCATTAATAGTGACAAATGTCACTAATAATGCTAATATAGGTTAATAATAGGGGAAATTGGGTGTGGAGTATATGGGAACCCTCTTTACTATCTTTGCATTTTTTCTATATTTTTCTAAAACCATTCTAAAATTTAAAATTTATGGTTTGGAAGATTTGACAAAAGAGAGAGTGAGTGCAAGAGAAAGAGAGAAATGGGTATTAAAAGGAAAGGGGTGTTCATTGTAAAACCTGGAGCTCTCAACCCAGTGGAACCTAGTGCGTAAGCACTGGGAAAGAAGTCAAAACTAATCTCTAAATGCCAAGGAGAACCATTTGGAACAATGTTAAGAATAGCTGGGGGGTTATTCATAAGCACAATTAGCACCTTGACTGACCAGGAGCCAAAAATAAAAGGCGGGGGAGAACAAGTAATCCAGGGTCATAAACAGGCCCTGCAGAGGCACCTGAAACGAGGCCGAGGCCGGCAACCAAAGAAAGGGAAGTTTAGGTAAACAGGGTTCGGGTGTGTAACAAGCATTCCTTTGTTATGTGTTCTTTCTGAATACGTTCTTCAAACTTGTTATTTTTACTGTGTTGTCATTTTTACAAAGGTTCTTATGTCTCATTCCCGGCCCTGCTTCTCACTACGTGATTTTGCCTAGTAAAAGAGGACCTAATAACAACACTTCGCATCGCTGGATCGGGCCATTCTTCAGCTTCAGCAGCAGATTCTTTATTTGGAGGGACTGAGTCATCCATTTCTCAACTTTCTCACCAGCCAAGTATTTTTAACTTACTGTCAGCTATGGAGTGAACATTAGAGCCTATAAGGAAAAACGTAGTCTCTTTCAATTTTCTGCTTTTGATTGCTGAATCCAGGCATGCAGTACATCAAAAAGTAGGATCTTTCTATCTGAAAATAATGTTGCCTTTCACATTTTTCTCCATTTTGTTAAATGCTCAAAGTGAGGCTCCACTACTCGAAACGGGGACCTGGTGATAACTCGCCTATACTACCCTAAGTAGTTCAGTGGCCTTGAACTCCCCGGTGGGCTCCAGGGATAGAAGGTTCATAGAGACAGTGGCGTCCAGCTCCCTACACCAGGACGACATGCCCAGGAAGGTGAGCCTCTATGGATCTTTTCTGGTGTACCTCAAAGGCCTGGGACTGGAACAGACAAAGCTTAATTTCTGCTTCAGAGCTACTGCACACACTGATACTTAGGAATGAAACTCCTTGAAAATGAAGTTTGTTTCAATATCTATAAGAAATTGTCAAGGTTCCATGTAGTTCTCAGGTCTAAACAGAAAATGGAAGTAGGGAGGCTAAGAAGAAGAGTTTGTCACTGTGTACATGGGAAAATGACAATTAAAAGCATTTAAGCAAGACTTTTTCTTCTCCCATTGTTGCTATTTGTGAGACAGGTAAAGGATGAATTTCATGGTAAGAGATAGAAAAGGATCTGAAAATGACTGGAAATTACAGAATGATGACATTCAGATAATAACAGTTCTGTGTGCTGCATTTAAAACCAGAAAGAAGAAATTAACCCAGGGATAGGAACACCAGGGAAAACATCAAAGCCAATTAAGACAATGATCAACAGAGATACAAGCTGAGCACATACCCGATGCCCAGAATTGTAAGCACAAAGAAAGAAGATAGAGGTTAAGTGAGAAAAAGTCCTCTGAACAATGTGACCAGTGAAGTGAAAGGTGGGGAGGCTTGGAAACAACCACTGAGGCACAGTGATGGTCAACGCAGAAGGAAAAAGGGAAACCTGAGCTGTGCAAGTTTGAAGAAAACCCCAAAGTGCCTGGTCTGTCCTCAGAATCTTTGTGGACCTGCTGATTCATGTCCCACGTAAGCTGCCTGCCTCCAGGGAAGAACATGCTTATAACTGTGCTGTGATCTAAAATAATTATTGTAAAGTTCACCTTTGGAGCCCGCTTTCTTACTCCACCTTTGTTCTTTCACGTAATCATTCCACAAATATCTCCTGCTCTGTACCATGCACTGCAATGGGATTTGGGGATCCAAAACGTCCAAAAATCCTTGACTTCCTGAAGCATACATTCCAGTGAGGGCTAACAAAGAATAAATAAAATTAAGTATAATGATAGCCATATTAGCCATATTAGTAAATATGGTGGAGACGGAAAAAACAGGGAGGATGGACAGGGGTGCTAACTGCAATTTTAACAGTGTGGTGAGAGAAGGTTTCACTGAGATCTTTATAAAGGGGGTGTGGGAGCAAGCAATGCAGATAACTGGGGAAAGATCATTCTAGATGGAGAGAAGAGAAAGCGTGACTATCTTGACTATAGAAAGGCTTAAAATGCTCATGAAACAGCTGAGGGGACTTTGCGGCTAGAACGGATTTATATGTGAGTAAGTCCCCAGCCCAAGCCTCAAAATGTTGATTACTTTATACACATGTGAAGTACAAGCAGTCTCCAAATAACATATGCTTCATGTAATGTTCTTACCAAGAAGTATGCCCCTCCTTATATTAGTCTTCTAGAAATAACTCATAGGTCACCGATTCCTCTCGGATTCCTCCTTCATCTCTTGCTGTAAGTAGTACATGTCTTTTCCAAATTCCTTAGGCATTTGCCACTTTCCACCTTGTATTTGATTAGAGTTACTTTTATGTCTTTCCTTCCCT
>PVKH010040510.1:0-11055 GCA_004027955.1 Chaetophractus vellerosus | reverse complement strand
TTATTCTAACATTTTTTATTGAAGCCTATAAATACCCAGCCCCTCAAATGCACTTGATACTGGTCTTATCTACCTAGATTGCTCACTAATAAAGGAGCTGAATGAGCTGCTTGGCCCATGTTCCTGTTAGACAAGCTACATTAGTAATTTTTAAAAATGATACTTTAAAAGTGATATAGAAATTTTGTTGTGAAAATAATTCCAAGGAGATTTGGTAGAAGGTAGCATATATTCTGATACTGGGGAGAAGAGCAGCAAAATGTGAACAGAAGGATGGATGGAAGGATGGATGGATGGGATATAGGTGGGAAACAAAGGGTTTATGGAAAATTTGAATTAAAAATGTTAAACCTAGCTTTTTTTCCTGTATTTCTCCTGGAGGTCAATGTGCTCTTAAATGGTTTAGGGTGAGATGTAAGTTAGAAAACATATTTGAAAAGCAGCACCTTCTGAGTAATAACTGCAACAAACAATTGCAATTGCACTAGATGAGACTAAAGTCTCACCGAGTGTAATACCATCCACTAACACTTTGTATCTTGAAAGATGGAGACCCAGCCAGAGTCCTGATATTCACTAAAGAGATCAGTCACTGTGAGTATAAACAAAATAGAAGTACAATCAAGCATTCAGGGATCGTGACCCTGTGCTAAAGTGTTAATACTTCAAGCTTTATCGTGCGAGATCTGTCAGCACAAAGGTCCCTACCTCACACTGGAGGGGTGGTAACCATGGTTCCAGTGACCTCCCTAAACTGTGGCGTAAACTTGGATAAGTCACTGAAGCTTTCCCGAAAGTTATGTGTAACACGAGGATATTGGGTTAAATCAATCTCCTCATTCTCTGTGAGATGTTCTATACAAAAAAGGGAAGGGAAAAACACACGATTAAAAGTAAAATGTGGGAATGACCTACTTAAAAAGAGAGGCATAGTAACATATAATAGAGCCTCTAGGAAGTCCTGCTGCATGTAAGTAAACCTTTTAAACTGTTTAATTGTGCATGTCCTCAATCTGTTTGGCCATAGAATAACCCTTCCGCCACCTACCTTTTGTTTTACACTTAGAACTCAAACTTTAAGTGATACTTAAGGAAAATTTGGATTAGATAATCTTTGAGTTCACTTGAAATTCCAATATCCTATTATCATCCAGTGTAAAACAACATATTAGAATTTATGTAGCATGTATCACCTGCCAGACACTGCTATATTCACTTAACAAATACTAACCTATTTCAGGGCAGGTGAAAATGCAGATGGCTATGATCATCAGCCTTTTATGTACTAAGCCCATAGGATTAAACACTTGCAATGAAAAATCTGTTCAGATAATTATGTGGAGGTGGCTGCAGTTAAAAAAAGATACAGATTATTATAAACTAAACACTTATGGACATATCATAAGTTCTGTAGCTGGGATTATTACTGATGAAAAGTAAAGATGTTCACGAGAGATTGAAGAAAGTATGAGTAGAAAATAGACTTTGACGATTGCTTTGGGGAATATTATATCTAATTTTCAAAGTACTCTACTTGTCATTTGGAGTCAAAGAAGATCTCTGAGCTAATGCAAATGATTGGGTGACTTGGAAATATTCTTTTCCATGTTTATTATGGTAATGTTAGTGGCTATAGCATAAAAGTCCGTTCAATAATGATTTTCAGGTCAGCTACATATCAGAACCTAGGTCAGATGCAGGGAGAGAGGCCCCAGGAAGTTTACAGTCTTACGAGGAAGACAGGGTGCACACTGTGGCAACATAGTGAATCAGGAATGTGGCCGCAGGTGGGGAGGAGGAGTCAAGGAAAACTTTTCAAGGAAAATTTCAATCTAGGCCTTAGAGAGGTCATTTAGTGAGGAAGAAGGGGTGAACTGAGGTCATGGTATGAAAATCATACTCCACTAGAGTTATTTAAAATAATGTGATGTTAGTAGCAGAGGAACAAAACCAACTCCATTTTCCTGTAACGATTCAAAGAAATAGGCTCTGTTAATTCCACAGGCTGTTTGTGATTTTTTTGTGATATTCGTTCAAAGTTTCATGGCTCTGGGTCTATGCCGACGTAGGGGAGAGAAGATGCACAGAGAGAGAGAGAGAGATGAATCCAAATTTGTCAAGAGTTTCTCTCCCACTCCCCTCCCCCCAGACACAAAAGGCAAGGGAGAAGCAACCAGACCCTCTAGGTGTGCGCTACAAACATGCAACCGTGGTTTTAGCTCTGAGAAAATTCATCTTGAGTAAGACACCCAGATCCACTATTTATTTCAATGTAAACTCTTAGAAAGAAAAATGTCTGAGCAAACACACTCAAGAAAGCATCTGTTGAGACTAACCAGTCTCATGAAGCAATTTTTTAAAATGCTGTCAGAAAAAAAAATTTACAAATTTTAGGCCTCCTAGTGACTTAGTCTTGGTTAATCTAGTCCAAAGTACACAAATTTAAAATCTTGAGGTTGGGCCTGCCAAGAAGCTCTTGTCCAGAACTGGTCTTAGGTAACATCCCTTGCAGGACCCGAATTCCTAGAATGATCCCAAGAATTCCTGAACCTGGAATACCAGACTGAGCCTTCCGCACAGTAACAAGCATGCGCAATGACAGGGCATATCCACGCTTCCCCAGCCAAGCTGCCTTCCTCTGGCACCCACACTGTGAGTGGATCAGCAACAGGTCAGGATAAGCAAATTGCTGGGAATGGGAGCCACTTTCAGCATTTTGTTGGCTGGTTTGTTTGCAGAAAGGGGCAAGATGTTATATGCCATGAATTTTCAAATTTTATAACTGGTGCAGTTTGAGTAGTTTAAGCTTTGAATGCCAAGAGATGGCCATTCTCATTTTTCCAATCCTGTTTGCTCCCTTCAGTATGTGGTGGATGCTCATGTTTCACAACGATGGGAATGAAGGGCAGACAGTTTAACCCTCTGTCTCATTTGGACATGATCAACGCACAGCAAAAAGCCTTCACTTTGAGTCCTGCTGTTCTTCTAAGATCCCTTACCTCTTCCCAAGTGTTTTTAGAAGGAATCACTGCACAGCCCCACCTCATCAATAACAACATATGTATTTTAAAATAACATCCTTGGCAAATGTTAAAGGTAGGTCGTAAATTATGTTTTCATTTATCTGCAAAGGAAATGGAAGTGTGGTGTAGGAGAAAATATGTTCTACATCTTAACCATGTAGGGAAGCAGGCAGGAGATTCCTGTGAGCAGTACAACCCAAGAAGAATTTCAGAGAACAAATCCATACTGTTAAGAACATCAAAGATGTCCTCTTTCAAGTCTGAGAGCGGCAGGTCAAAGGTTTATTCCCAGGTTGCTGGTCAATGAAAAGAGAAAGAAACAAAGCAAATTTGAGTCTGGGTATCTCCAACTCTGAACAAATATGCTTTACAATGACTAGAAAATCTGCAATTTGAAAAATCCTACTTTTCCCTAATGGTACTGTCCAGAAATAGTGAGAGCTGGCTAAAGACTTTGAATTGACTCATTTCTCAGACAGCCTGGCTGAACATTTCTACATTTGAGCTAGTTTTGGTTCCCCCATAATGCAAACAGTAAGGAACTAATGGAGTGAGTAGCCAGATGTCCAAGACTTGCCTTTCCCAAAGTTTTTCTTTCTCTTGCTAAAGTTGTGATGGGTATTTTCCATGTACTCAAAGTGGATCGGCATCAACAAGATCTTGTTAGAAATATAAATTCCAGGGCTCTACCCTAGACCTACCAAATTCGAACCCCTGGAAGTGGGGCCCAGCAATCTGTGTTGTGACAAACGGTGCTTGACAATCACAACCCTGTTCCACCAAGAGCTAGCTAGCTACAGCCTGCCATCAGAGCTATTTTGACCCTTTATGGGAAAGAGAGCAAGCTTGAGTAAAGGTTTTGTTCTGTTCTACCAGAGCCCTTGCTAAAATGGAATTTACAAGTCCAGCCTTTTAAGTGCAGTCCCAAAACTGGAATGCAGGACACAGGAAGGCAGAGAGGGGAAAAAGGTCCAAGTGCCAAGTCGACAGGAATGGCCTGTATGGCTAACTGTTTTGTCTGCATCCTGTCTAAAGGCACCAAAATTTACAGAGAATAAACTAAGGAAAGGAAAAAATCTTGTAGCTTAACAATCTTTCAAGCTTGGAATAATTTTTAACTTGAGCAATATTCTGAGCATATTTGCAACCAGCATCTGTCTATGTTCCACTAAGTTTCAATCTGGAATTTACTCTCCTGAGTATTCAGTACACACATAAGCAGGCGAAAGGATGGAGAAAACACTGGTTTTCTTTTCTATTTCCCAGGTCTCCTTCTGTATATACTTCAAAGCACAGCCCGTGACAGAACACTTCCACAGTAAAAAGGTAATGACCGTTGGTATAGAAAATGGTGTCGTTTTCTGGGCCTGGGTTAAAATTCTGGTTCTGCTAGTAGCTGGCTATTTGAAATTTGGCGGCCTACTTTTCCTCCCTAGGACCCATTCATTCATTTAACAGTTATGTTTGGAGTGCCTATTACGTACCAAGAACTATTACAAATATTGGGATATATGATGATTAAGAGAGATACCGTGATATCATAGAACAAACTTTCCCAGAAGAAGACGGAAAAAAATCAGATAAAAAATGAGGCAGAGTAATAGGCTAGAAAATTGACCATGGTGCTGTTTTAAGTATAGTGGTTAGTAAAGGCCTCTCTGAAATATGAGAAAAGATATGAGTGAAGTTGGGGTGTAAGGTTATCTGGGGGAGAGAACTTTCCAGGGGGGATAGCAAAGAGAAAGATCCTGAGGCAGGCATGAGCCTGAACACCAGAAGGGCCATGTGGCTAAGCACAATACGAGGAAGAATGCAAAGAGACAATGTGAAGATGCACCAGGAGATAGACCAGGCAGGGCCTTGTGGACTAAGGTATGAACAGGGATTCTTCTGCTACGTGTACTAGGAACCCAGTGCAGGTGCTTAAGAAGTGGAATGGTAAGATCTGACAGGCTTGAAGGACCATTCCAGCTGCTGGGTGAAGAATTCACTGTGGAGTAGGGATTGGGAGACCTGGATGGTGGGCAAGAAGGAAACAGGGAGACTGGAGACAGATGATGGGAGGTTGGAAAAGCTTTGGAGGTAGTAAGAGATGGGCAGTTAGGGCAATTTTTGAAGAAGATGGCCAATTTACTGATAAAAGGAATCCAAGATGACCATCGGATTTTTGTCCTGAACAACTAGGCAAGCCGTAACCTTATTTAGTGACATCAGGATCCCAGGGAGAGCAATGAGCTTGTGAGGAGGAAAGGAGTATAAATCACACGTTGTTGTGGATATATTAAACTTGTGGTACCAATTTTCTAATATTAAGGTAATAGTAGACAACTCATAGGGTGTTTTAAGATGATTGAGATAATACACATTGTAAGACACATAAGAAACACAGGAAATTAATGGCAAGGATAAGCATGTTATCATAGCTCTTCACAGGAGAATAGTTATTATTTTTCAGTCTGCGATAAGATTATTTTAAAATGATGTGGCTAGGTGTTGAGTTTATAGTAAACAGTAAGCCAGTGTAAATTAAGCACCTATTTGAGTAAAGGTAACCACATTTCTCTTTTCATAACTTATAAATTTAACCACTGAAAGGTAGAATCTCTTTTGACAATCTCTTATCCCATCCTTCCTCCCACCACAGGGCCTTTGCATGTATTGTCAAAGAAGACAGCAAGGAGCAAGGAAGAAAATCCAGGCTTCAGAGCCGGATAACTTGGGCTCAATGGCTCGCTTCATCCCTTGCTACATATGTGGTATTGAAGAAGTTACTTTTGACCTTTTGTTTTCTTATCTGTAAAATGGGTATAGCATCCAATTAATACAGTTGTTGGAAAGACTTGATATAACTTACCTTCAGTGACTTAACTTTCTTTTAATTGTGCACAACTTCTATTGGCTTTAACGAAACCTCTATACTAAAGAGTGTAAATAAAGGAAACTAAATATTTTTAAAATATTGTCCATTGCTTTAATTTATGACTCTTAAAAAAAAAGGTCAGAACTTTATTGGCCAAACAGAAAGATCCTTATTTAGTTATCATTTACTTACTTCTTTAGCTATTACACTCATCTCACTAGAAAATAAAATTAAATAAATGCATGCAGCAATTGATTGCTTGTACTGTCCTTCTGGTTCCAATCAATTAAATTAGTAGCCTAATTTAAAAGAAAAACGTCAGGCATGAACTCTGAAATAAGGAAAAGCCTTTTTGCCTCAGTGATAAAGGGGAAAAGTCAAGAGTTGGCAGAATAGTATGTTGAAAGGAAATAATACATACATTTCCCTAAATTCAAAGCTCAGCCACTCTTTTTTACTAGTTCATTTTCCTTTAATTTTCTCACTAGAATGTTTGTGTTTATATATTTGCATATATCAAGTTTACATGAATGTTTTTAATCCATTTATTGAAGCAATCCAAAATCCTTTGAAAGCTATGTTATCAATAATGCTATTTATTTAGTTTTCAATAACTATTTGTGTTTGTCACAATAGCGCCTCCCCCCACCCACCCACCCATCCAGGAGGCACTACTTCCCCACCCAAAACAAACAAACAAACAGCATTTCTGGATATGGCTGAACTATTCCTCTATATTTAAATTTGACATAGCATTACCTTATTTAAGTAGTATTCTTCTAAACATAATATACTTCTTATTGTACAAAGCTAAAATGTTGCAAATTATACAAGCACAACAGCTGACCGTCACTTAATTAAACTGTGGATAATAAGTATAAGTTACCACTTTCTGGCACCTGTTATGCGACAGACTCTTTGGAAGGCACTTTATATAAATTACCTCTAATCCTCCAAATAATCCTATAAAGAAGATATTATTACTGTCATTTTATAGAGGCTTCAAGAGGTTACATGACTTGTCACGGGGCAAGAGGCTATTATGTGAGAGAATTGAGAGACAAACCCAGTCTATTTGAACTTCACAGAACAGGATTAAATATTAGTCAAAGTTAAATATTTAAAACACTAAGAAAATGTAGACAATATCAGGTAAAGCATTATAATTGGGTTTTGTCTGGGAATTGAACCTCTCATTGCATTTCGTATTATATTTTATCATATTTGTGTATTCTTTATACATAATATGGCCATGCATTTCCTACTTCGTAAGGGCAGAAAGAGAATCTTAATTTTATTTCTGTACAGAGTAGACATCCAATATCTCATTGAATGAATGAATATTATAGATTTGATTGGTGCCGTGGAGATGATGTAGAGATGATACATGGCTTCTGACCTGCCCACCTCTCCTCTCTTTCACCCACTTTCTTATTTCCTTAGTTAAGAGCCAGAATAAGTGACAGAAAATATGAAGATAGTGTTTCCAATGAGAACTTCTGAAGGAGGGAAAGACACAATGCCAAGAAATAGCCTTTCTTCCCTGGGCCACACTATGACTTATTTCCTGAGATGTCTTTAGTGTCCTAATATCCAATTAGGAAATTAGTGTCTGTTCTTAGATATGCATTAGATTTGAGAAGATTGGTCTACTGAATAGTGCTTCCAGCAAAGAGTCAGAAACTCTATATTCTAGTCTAGCTTCCACTTTTGACAGACCAAGCATTCACAAACAATTTTCTCCATACACTATTCTCTCCTCCACCTTTTTTTTAAAGGGGAAGGGGAGTTTAAAAGCTTTGGTAGAGATAGTGAGGAGCTCTATGTATTATGGTTAATGAGTGAGCTAGCTATTGCCTAAATAATTGCGGTTGTGGACATCACCAGAATGGAAGACTCAAGGCAAGAAATCCAAAAGAGTCTCCTATGATCTAGAATAATAAGCAGAACTGATCCTGATCCTAAGGGTAATGTACAAAAATTACAAATCAAAGGGGTTTTCTGAGAAGACTATACCACATAAAATTGGGCATAAGTGTGGTCATAAAGAACTCAAGTCTTATCCAAAGGAAACAAAAAGCCAACATAATGAAATGGAAAGGTTTTAAAATGAACATTACTTAAATCAATGTATCTAACAAATATACCTAGATATTTGTGACAATTTATTTCATCCGTAGTTTGTATTTGCTTAGTTTACTTAGTTAGGTTATATTTTTAAAAATCTGTCCCAGGAATTCAGAGAGAAGAAACACAGTTATATTGGAGTTTGAGGTCAATGCACTGTGTAAACCATTCAAGAACACATTAATTTAGGGAATTAAAGTAGAAGCTAAATTTAACCCAGAAAAATGAAGCTCATTATCTCTAAAATATTCTCCAAAGCTAAGAATGACCCATTATGTTTACTAGGAAGTGTTAGATTCAATGACTAACTCACACGGCTACCTCCTGCTTTCCCATGCTGTTCATCTATTCGGAAATGGAAGTTTCTATTTGTTATCCACAGGCTGGTTCAGTTCTCTTTCCATAATTTGGGAATTCACAGATGCCCGTGAGCCATCAGAATACATTATCAAAAATGGGTGTGGAATTTACTTTCCTAGAGATTATGACAAATACAGCACAACTATTTGGTCTCTAAAGACTGGATGCATTACACCAAAAGCTCGAGCAACAAAATAAATATGGACAAATAGGACCTCCTCAAACTTAAACACCTTTGTGTTTCAAAGGACTTCACCAAGAAGGTGAAAAGGCAGCCTACTCAATGGAAGAAAACATTTGGAAACCACATATCCAATAATTGTTTGATCTCCATTCTATATAAAGAGACCATACAATTCAACAATAAAAGAGCAAGCAATCCAATTACAAAATGGGCAAAAGGCTTAAATAGACATTTCTACAAAGAGGAAATACAAATAACCAAAAGGCACATGAAAAAATGTTTAATATCACAAGCTATTAGGGAAATGCAAATCAAAACGACAATAGGTATCATCTCACACTCCATAGAACCACCATTATTTTTTTAAAAAACATAAAACAATAAGTGCTGGAGAGAATGTAGCAAAATAGGAACACTCCTTCTCTGTTGGTGGGAATGTAAAATGGTGCAGCCCCTGTAGAAGACAGTTTGGCGGTTCCTCAGAAAGCTAAATATAGAACTGCCATATGATCCAGCAATTCCTCTACTAGGAATATATCCAGAAGAACTGAAAACTGTGATGCAAACAGACATTTGCTTACTGATGTTCAGAGCAGGGTTATTCACAATGGCCAAAAGATGGAAATAACCAAGAGTCCATCAACCAATAAACAGCTAAAAATGTGTTATACACATTCTATGGAATACTATGCTGCTGTAAGAAGAAATGAAATTGGGACACATATGATAACATGGATGAACCTTAAAGATATGTTGAGTGAAATAAGCCAGGCACAAAAGGACAAATATTGCATGGTCTCACTAATATGAACTAAATGCGAAAAATAAATGCATTGAGTTAAAACCTAGAGCAAAGGTTATTGGGAGATAAGAGGACGGCTGAGAAGGTGTACTGATGCTTAATGTATGTGGAAGTTTTAATTAACTTGACTGTAAAAGTGTGAAAATGGATAGAATTGATGGTAACACATTATAGTGTGTAGAACTAATGCAGCTGGTCTGTAAATGGGATTGTAGCTGCAAAGGGTAGTCTAGGGATGTAAATGTCAAATGAAAGAAAGCTAAAGAATAATCTAGGAAGTGAATAATATTAAACCCAGAGGTGGATGAGAATTGTGATTAATAGTACAAATACAAGAATGCCCTTCTATGAGCTAGGACAAATGTACATCACTATTCCACAGTGGTAAGAATATGGAGAAGCTTGGGAAAAATACAATTAATGTAACCTATGGACTATAGCTAACAGCAGTACTCTAATATTCATACATCAATGCCAAAGATGTACTGTATTCATAAGAGGGGGTATGGAACAAATATACCAAATGTACGCTATAGACCATAGTTAGTGGTAATTGTATGACGATATTATCTCATAATTTGTAACAAATGTTCCACAACAATGTAGTGTATTGGTGGAGGGGTGTGGTATGGGAATTCCACACATGTTCATGATCATAAGTTCACAACCTCTCTAATAAAAATATATTTTAAAAAACTGGATGCAATAATGGCCATGGGCAAAGGATGGCTTAAATGATCTTTTGAGGTGATTTTATGCGTATTTGAAAGGATTTACACCTCCAATACTTGGCCTAGCCGAGTATTTTTGAAAAGTATTCTTAATGTGGTCACATTTCATCAGAAAAATGAATTTTTTTTCATAAATCTCTCTGCTTAAGAAGTAGAGTGTTGCTTTAAATTAATATCATGATTCTACGTTTTTAAAAATAAGCATTGATACTTGATTGTAGAATTCAAGTGGACTAGTTCCCATTCTCTGGTCACCTCTATTCAAAGCAAGGGATTTCCAACTCTTGGTGGCCTATCTGGTAAATCTATGAGAAACCAGGGAGGGTGTTAAAAGGAAGCAGGTTATAAAAGCTCAATTAAGGAAGATCCATACCCTGTCTTATTTTTAAGGCCTTATCTTTAACTTTCTGAAGGAGTGGAGCTCTCACAACTACAGTCTTGTGTTCAACTTCTGACTTACTCCTCTTTCACCTATAACTTTCTGAAATCAATTATAAAGTTATTGAGGTGAGGTCATGAGAAAGGGGTTGGTAGGTCATTTTCAGACCTAGAGCAAAAGACATTTTTGACAAGAAATTTTTTCAAGAAACATTTTGACTGTTCAACATCTTTCATCCTCAAATATGTGCTTGCTGTCACTCAGCTAGGTCTCTAAGTCTCCTTTGGGGCCAGCTCTTGACAGCTGAAGAAAAAAATGAAGCAGACACAATCCTCCTATAGCCCTCTCTGCCTGAGACCCCACCATTCTCTAGGTCACTCAGCCTTGGAAACCTGGCCTCATGTAGGGGTCTCCACTGTTCTTCACAGGATTCCCAAGGCCTGTTGATTTTTCCTTAAGGAAAGCATGCTCCAAAGCATTATTAAACAATTTTCATCATAACGTCCCTTCTCCTATGCTCCATTATAACATCAATAACTTCATAAGAGTCCAACACTGTAAGTTTATGAGGAAAAACTCTCTGGAGCTG
>PVKH010040509.1:0-11070 GCA_004027955.1 Chaetophractus vellerosus | reverse complement strand
AGTTGCCCTTATGGGGGCCAGATGGTAGACCAGCATAGAAGAAAACCAGAAGGAAAAGATGGGTGGCTGGGTGGGGTTCCTGCCCCTTCCCCTCTCTCCCCAGCCTGCCCTCACCAGGCTCATGCCCTACCTTGATGGTGAGAAAGGAAATGTGGGAGAACTCCTTCACGAAGCCAGCAATCTGCTCCCCGCTGTCCCCGTAGTTCACCAACCAAGGTCGGCGCTGCACCTCCATCTGCCCCACCAGAAAGGATCTTAGCAGCCCATAACAGCCCCATCGTCCCTGCCAGCAAGATCTTGGGAACTGCACTCCAGGTCTGCCCTCCCTGTCGGCCACTGGAGACCAGCAGCCAGCCACACCAGGGCACGCCCAACCCCCCACCTCCTGCAGCCAGATACCAAGGATGCTGCCTTACCTTCTGGTTGAGGGAATCCACAAACCACTCATCCCCCATGAAATTGCAGGCCATGTCCACATCGCCATTGTATAACAGGATCCGGTACCTCTGAAGCAGGACAGAGGGACAAATGGGGGGCGTATGGAGTAAGCCCAGGCCTTATCCCTTCCCCAGGTCAAGCCCCACCCACCCCTCAGGGGTTCAAGGGGCCCAGCTACATAGCACAAAGCAGAAAATTCTCATGTTTTCTGACTGCTTGGCTAGTGTACTACTGAAGGCCTTATCTATGAAGGTAGGTACCATCATCATGCCCATTTTACAGATGGGGAAACAGACGCTCAAGATAGTTAAGAAACTTGCCCAGGGTCACATAGCTAGTAAAGGGACTTGCATCCAGGCAGCCTGACCCCAGAGCTCACGTTCTTAACCTCTGCTGCACAGAGCCAGGTTCTAACCTATGGCAAGTCGGGCAAGGCCCTCTCCCACTCTGGACCTCTGTGTGCCCATTTCTAACACAAGCCAACTAGCTCTTCCCACCCCAAGGCTCCTTGGCTGATACAGACCTCCAAGCCTCCCAGAGCAGAGCAGCATGGAGTGGGGACAGACCCGGGTTCAAATCCTCACCCTGCCAACCACAGGACCTCAGGCAAGCGACTTCATCTCTCGGAGCCTCTGCTTTCCCACCTATCCTGAAGGGATTTGTGTCTAAAGAAGCCCCTGCCCTGCTCTCCTGCTCTAGGGTTCTGTGGCTGCTGGTAGACCTAGCTGGGCTGCCCCCACTCACCTGTGCACTGAGCAACTTAAGGTACTGGGAGTTCATAGTTTGGTAGAGACGGCGGTATTGTATATTCACCAGGAAGCTGCCAGGAGCATGTGGGCAGGGCCCCAGGAAGACCAGAGGGGTGGGGGAAAGAGTTAGACAGGACATCCTCTCCCATCCCCAAGCTCCAGCCCAGGAGGTGGGCAGCTGGGTTCCAGTCCCCTCCTCGGGCATGTCATCTCTAGGACTTATCTGGACAGGGAGCTGGAATTTAGAGATCCTCAAGCCACCCCCATTTGGAAATGCGTAGAACATTTTTATTGTCACAATGACTGGGATGCAACTGACAGTACCTAGGGGCCAGCAGGTGTGAAAGCCACAGCATAGAACAGGATAGGGTACGGGCAATGGCCAATCAGAATGAACCTGAGTGGGCCCCTGCTGTGCCAGGCATCAACCCTTTATTTGCTGGGATCATGGGGAGTCTAGGCAACTGGGGATGATGCTGGGGTGGGAGTTAGACCTTGGAATACTCTCTATTTACAACATGGAAATAACCAATATTATAACAACCAGTATGGCCATTTCAGAATGAATTGGGTGAATGTCAATCAACTCAAGGTCAGGGATGTTAAAACCTCCTGCACAAGTGATGGCCAACTGAATGCCCTTGGTGCCCTGGGAACCTGACACCCACAAGCCCCAGTAGCCCACCACCCCCAGGCCATGAGCAGCCAGGGAATCTCACTTGCACATTTCCCAGCGGGGCAGCTGCTCAGGGATGTGGAGGGCCTTCCGCACGTAGGGGTTGTTGAGGTAGGTGGAGGGGGCTGTGGTGTTGGTGCAGGGGGGATCCAGGCGCACCTTAGCCCCAGAACGCAGCAGGGCCTGGGGGCACAGACAGAGGGTCAGGGCCTTCGCTCCCCGCCCTGCCCTGCCTTGCTGGGAGGAAGCCCGTGCCTCTGCCCACCTGGTGCCACTGCTGCTTGAGAGGCAGGCGAGTGAAGATATTGCCCAAATCCTGAGTCACGATGGTGTTCCGGTCATACCTGCAGGAGGATTGGGAGATGTGTGCCTGAGCCTCCACATGAGACTGGGGTTGGCCTGAGGGGACCTGGCAGGACCTACCTTAAATGGCCAGGCACCCCCCCAGCACATGGGGCATAGAGGTTGTAGATGTTGAGGCCAGAGTTCCCCACGATGCGGGACACCTCCTGAAGCTGCAAAGACACACCGAGCCACTGTGCTTTACAGCTCTGACCCTCCCTACCACCTCACCAACCTGTTCCCCCCGCTGTCTGTCTCCCCCTTCCCCCACTGCCAGCATGCCCCACTTTTTTCACAGGGAGGGAGAAAGGCTCAGGAGAAGGATCTGCCAGGCCTGGGTCCAAACCCCAGCCCACCACTTCCTAGCACTGTGACCCCCAGCACAGTGATTTCAACATTCTTGGCCCCAGTCTCTTTATCTGGGAAAAGAGGGATTGTACCATCTCCCTTGAATGAAATCTCAGAGACTAAATCATCTACATATAGTTCACGCATGGGAGATGTCTGAAAACTGTAAAGTCCTTTCTCCCACATAGGGATTATAGAATTTTCCCAGAAAACCACAGGAAGTGGTGGTGGTTGGAACACACATGTCCCCAGAGGTTCCTAATGGCTGAAAGGAAAGCAGTGGGGATGTGGCCCCATCTGTAGGGTTAGGGGTGGCAGGACTGATGTAGGGTGGGGGCAGAACCTCACACTGGTCACACATTCTGCGTCCTTGTTGTCATAGAAGTTACACTTGTTTTGAGAGCAGCAGTGGGTCTGGAGTGAAGACCAGAGCCTAGAGGAGATCAAAGTGCTTACACTGGTGGGCAGAGGGTGAACACCCCACCCCTCCCTCCAACAACCAATCAGGCCTTGACCCTAGGGGACTAGGAGATACATCACAGGCTGGGTAGGTCACCAAACTTAGTTGCTGAAGGAACTGCCCAGGGGACATGGGGCCAGCCCTAGGTAATCCTTCACATTCTGATTCTTTTATTGGCCTTTGAGCACCACGCCCTTCCAGAAACCCCAGCCCCCACCTTCAACTCATAAACCAGGGCAAGGCCCTGGGATATCAGGTGCATCCAAGACTAGACCTGAGATCTCATGACCCGCCCCACACTGAAGATTGCCCAACTGCCCTTTTCCCAATACCTGTTCCCCAAGAGGCCATGGTAGTAGGCGAAATAGACCAGGGAGTTGTCATTCTGCTCGTAGCAGGAGAGTCCATTGCCCACGGCAAGCCCCTGTGAAACACCCAAGGGTAAGTCAGCTCATCTGGAGGGTGAGAAGGGTGAGGAGGAAGAGGAGGAAGAGCCTCCCGTGACCGCCACCCAGACCTCTGGCAATCTGGAAGCTGAAACCCAGGATTGTTTGTGGGGGTGGACATCGCCACTCAATGTAAACTGCAGAACGGGTGGCTTGACAGGTAGCAGTGAGAGGCACATGGGCAGAAATGGGCGAGCTAGTGGCAGGGATGCTATGAAAGACTGGGTTAGATGGAGAAGTTGACCTTTCTGAGCCTGCTAACTGCAAAGCTAGGACCACAGATGCCACCATTCCCTCCCGCAGTGGCCCTGCACCTGCAGGTTCATGCTGGGGTCCTGCATGACCAGCACAGCCAGGGTGGGGATGTAGATGCCGGCATAGCTCTCGCCCGTAAGGAAAAGTTCATTGTCCTTGTACTCCGGGAAGAGACGGAAGAAATCTTGGAGGGCCTCAAAATTGTTCAGGGCAACCTGGGGATGGGAGGATGGAGGGAATCAGGCGGCTTTGGTATCTGAGCTGGAATGAACCTCGGAGATAATGACACCAAACCATTCTGTTTGTGCAAGAGGAAATGACTTGGCCAAAACCACACTACAACAGCTTATGGCAGAGCCAAAAACAGACTCCAAGGCCATGTTTCCCCTCCATCATGCCACCTGTAGAGAGCCAGGGAGGCTGGGCAGGTGGGTGGGCACTGGACCCACCTCAGTGTCGTTGGTCACATAATACTTGTCATCAGAGTAGGAGAAGCCCACCCCAGCTGGGGACTCCAGGTACAACATGTTGGCAATCTAGAAGGAGGAGGAAATGAGCCGAAGAGGTTCTCCACCTCTTCCAAGTCCCCAGAGACCCCCACAGGACCCACAGCCCCAGCTGTACCAGGTTCCAAGAATAGGGGTTGTACTCCAGGGTGACGCCATCTGGCTGGACCTGGGGAAGAAAGAGATGGCTAAGTCCCAAGGGCCACCTGGGTGGAGGAAAAGGGGCACCGTGCTGGGCACCTCATATTAGGACAAAAGCCCTGAAAGGTACACAGAGTCCAACCAACTGTACAGATGAAGAAACTGAGGCTCAGGAAGAAAGAAAGTCACAGTCCCTTTCTCCCTCTTCCCCAGCCTTTTCCTTTGAGAACTGCCTCTTCCCTCTCCCTTTTTCTAGGGTATTGGGGGAGGGGCCTGCTTTCCACTCACCAGGAAGGGGCCATGTTCTGTAAGGAACCCATCCAGGGAGCTGCATCCCGGACCCCCGTTGAGCCAAAGCACCACAGGGCTTTTCTTGGGATCATTCTGGGACTCCACAAACCTGGGCGGGGAGGCAGGGTGAGCACAGGAGAAGGACCCCTTCCGCCCAGCCCCGCCCGGTGCCCTCAGGGGACATATCCCCTGGTGGGGCACCCGGTAATGCCCCCCCCCCCAGCCCCAACCCCGCCCGGGGAGGCAGGGCCGCAGACCAGTAGTGCAGGCGCTTGGAGCCAGAGCCTCGGAGGTAGCCGGAGTACTGGTTGAAAGCCGGCTGCTTGGCCAGCCCGGGGAGGCACTGGATCTCGTCCTGCTTAGGGGCTGCCTCGCTGCGGGGCTCCTGGGAGAGGAGCAGCAGCAATAGGAACAGTGGCGACAGCGCGGCTCCGACCATCTGCAGGAAGAAGCAGCGGATGTCAGCTGTTTACTGGCTGCCTCGCTCCTTCGCGCTTGGGTGCAGCCGCCCCCGGGGAGGCGCTGGCGGCGCATGGGCAGGACAAGCTCAGCTCGCTGGGGCCGAGCCGCCCGCCCCGCACACGGCCCGGGCCTCGGAGGTCCGCTCCAGCCTCCGCAGTCTCCTCACCTCTGCTCCCCCGCGGCCTTACTCTCCAGGACCTGCCCGGCGACTGCTCCCCCGCGCGCTCACTCTCCCGGAGGGCCCGCGAGCGAAGGTCACGTGTACTCCGAGTCATGTGCACTCCGGCGTCACGTGACAGACTTCCCCGCCCCCTGGTTGGTCTCTCGGCCTAGGGGCGCGGGCGGGGACGCACGGTAGCGGCCCACGTCGGGTTAGGGTCTGCGGACCTGGCGGGTCTTATTAGGCGCCCGCGATCGGATAGCCCGGGAGTGGGCGGCCAGGTTCCCCCGGCCTCCGGGGCGACCCGCTCTTGGCAGGATGGCTGAGCAAGCGGCGCTAGGACCCCCGGGCAGAGCCGCGGGGCAGGGGGGCAGGGGGGCAATACCTTACATGGTGGCCCCGCGGTCATCTTCTGAACCCGCCGCCCAAAATAACCCCCGGCGCCCGCTGGCCGGCCCCTGGGCCGGGAGATGGCTGCTGCTTCCGACCCTGCGAGGTTGGGTGCGCCCGGGAGCGGCCCCTGCCCGGAGCCCCCTCCCACGCGTTTCCACTCGGTGCACGGCGCCAACATCCGCATGGACTCGTCGGCGACGCGGGCCACGCGCGTGGAGAGCTTCGCCCACGGCGTATGCTTCAGTCGCGAGCCGCTGGCTCCGGGCCAGGTTTTCCTGGTGGAGATCGAGGAGAAAGAGCTGGGCTGGTGCGGGCACCTGCGCCTTGGCCTGACTGCGCTCGACCCCGCCAGCCTGGCCGCGGTGCCTGAGTTCTCGCTGCCCGACCTGGTCAGCCTCGGCCGCACCTGGGTCTTCGCCATCACTCGCCACCACAACCGCGTGCCCCCGGAGGGCGGCCCGCAGACGGAGGCAGCGGCCCCCAGCCGACCCCCGGCCGTCCTGGCCGAACCATATCTGTGTATTGGGCAGTTTCGCCTCCCCCGGGACCGCCTGGTGGGCCGCAGCCGGCCTGGGATCTACAGCCACCTCCTGGACCAGCTCTACGAGCTGAACGTGCTGCCCCCGACCGCGCGCCGCAGCCGCCTGGGCGTTCTCTTCTGTCCCTGCAGCGACGGCACCGCCGACATGCACATCGTCATCAACGGCGAGGACATGGGCCCCAGCGCTCGAGGGCTGCCAGCTTCCCAGCCCCTCTACGCAGTGGTGGATGTGTTCGCCTCCACCAAGAGCGTGCGCCTGGTCCAGCTCGAGTACGGCTGTAGGTATCTGGCCCCTGGGCAGCGGCCTCTCCAGCACAATGTGGGGACAAGAACTTGCTAGGACTTCCTAGCCAGCTAGCTCCCCCGTGGTCTGCCCAACATTAGTTGGGAGGTCAGGGAAATTGGCTTCAAATTCCACCTCTGCTTGTGATCTTGGACAAGCCACTTCCTTACTCTGGGCTTCAGTTTACCTATCTTGGCTGTGATTGATTAGGATGCCCTGTAAGGGCCCTTCTGGCTTTCACAATATATTTTGTATTTCTGTTTTAACCTAGGCAGGGATCCTGAACGGCCTTCTTGGGAACTGTGTGCTGTATTAGAAAAACGCTCATAGATCTGGGAGAGGCTTCACAGATGCCAGGTTGAGAGCGTCACTGTAGTCCTGTTAAGCCCTGGATTTATACCTAAGATCTCATTTCATGAATTCAATGAGCTAGAACCCACTCTGCTAGGCCTGTGCTGGAGGCCAGGGTTGCACAGGTAAATCAGACACTACCCCTGCCTCCTGGAAGCTGCGAGGTGCATGGGGGAGGCAGTGAGCTCAGTGACGCAATAGAAATTGGGCTGTGGCGGTGGGAGAGTTCTCAGGAACAGGTGTTTATCTCGGCCCATTACCAGCCCCCTGAAGCAGGCTGGGCCCCAGAGTAGAGGGTACTTGTCCAAGTTAACAGCAAAATGAGGCCCAAGACCTAGATCTTCTGGGCCTCAGCCTCAGCTTCCTGCCTCCTGCTCCTCCCACCCCCTTCTAGTTCAGTTTGCCTCTGACAGCCTTCTTTCCACAGTGCCGTCCCTGCAGACTCTGTGCCGCCTGGTGATCCAGCGGAGTGTGGTGCATCGGCTGGCCATTGATGGGCTTCACCTGCCCAAAGGCCTGAAGGATTTCTGCAAGTATGAGTAAGGGCCTGTGGACGCTGGCCGGGGGCCACCGGAGCTGGCCACATGGCTACCAGCCAAGACCAGAAATAAACACCACCAATGCTGACACTCTGATTACTGGAGGGTGTCTTTGCCCCTGCAGACTGTGAGGGGCACTTCCTTTAGAATTACCGCAGGTCAACAGGTCAGAGCAGCAGCAGTTGAGAGCTCACCTGGAGCCCTGGTGCTTAGCCTGGCTACCCAGTAGTCATCTGAGATACTTAATATTGAAGCCGCGGACCCTGTCTCCAGAGATTCTCATTCAGTTTGTCAAGGGATTAGGTCCAAACATTTTTTTTTTTTCAAGTTTCCCTGGAGATTCTAATGCTCAGTCAGGGTTGAGAAGTATTTCCCTAGAACAGAGGTTTTCAACCTTGGCACATATTATAATCACTTTGAGGAGCTTTGGAAAATTCTGATGCCTGGATTTGATCCTGGGATTTTGATTAAATTGTTCTGGGATGAGATCAGGCTTGTGTTTTTTAAAGCTCCCCAAGAGATTTCAATGGGCAGCCCTGGCTGAGAACCGGTGCCCCAGACCAACTTTCTTGCAAATGGGCGATTGAAGCCCAGAGATGGGAGTGTATTTGTCCAGATCACATGGCAAACGAATGAGCCTCCTCTCACATTACAGGGCACAGAGCACTAGACTCCTCTTTTTGCATCTCTGATGCTTCCATCCTGGTGATCTTATCTAATCCTCAAAACTCCTGGTGAGAGAGTGGACAGAGTCATCACCCCCGATTTACAGATGAGACTCTCAAGGAACAAAATTTGGGCTTGACTTGCCCAAGGTAAGGACAAGAACCTAGAATGCCCAGTTCCTGGTCCAGCACTCTTTTATCCCTATCCCATTGTCCTAACAGGTTCTAGAATGAACAAGTCAGTGCTGTGAGGTGGGTTCTAGGTGTAAAGGGAAGGGATTGTGAAGTGAAGTTCTAGAAGGGTGGAGAAGGTAGGACAGGAGGCAGACAACTGTTCCCTCACAACCAGAGGCCTTGGGGTGGCCATGTCCTACTTCATGTCTCCACAAACTCATTTGGGTCTTCTGGCTTCCAGCCAAGGTGAGAAAGGGGCTCCTGGAACTGGAGGGGGTACTGCAACTTCCTGAGATGCTGCCTTCTGGCTCTGGGGAGATGGAGGTTCTGCTGGTGTCTTTGGGCTGGTCCTGGAGTCAATTTTCTTAAAAGAAAAGCCAAGTTCCTGCCTATAACTGCCCACTTGCTCATTCATTCATTCAACAAACTCCTATCCATCACTCATTGTTGAGCACTGGGGATACTGCTATGAGTGACACCTAGTCCCCCACCTCCAGGCAGCGCTCTTGGGCTGGTCTTAATTGCTGCTGCTCCCAGTGGTCTGCCCCTCTGCCCTGCCCCTAAGGGCCTCCTCAAAGAGGCCAAGAATAACATTCCATCTCCTTCCTGTCTCTGCAGGTGGGGCTGCTTCTCCGGGCTCGTGCCTTGGCCTGTATAGCTCTACAGACCAAGTGGTGGTGGCCCCCGGTGGGCCAGGCTCACTGAGCCAGAAAGCTGAGCAGCTGGTACCTGCTGCCCATGCCTGGGGCCCAGCCCTGGCAGTGCCGGAAGCCAGGGGCTGCCCTGGGGGGGCTAGTTGGGAGCCACTGCGGCGGAAGGAGTATGGCCGATATTGCCACAAATTCCCCCACTTGAGGCAGCCGGAAAGCTTGGGCTGGGAGGATGGCTGCTCCAGAGGCAGAGCTCCCCACCTGGCAGGCCCCAGCAGGCCTGGGCCCCTGCTGCTGTGCGGGCTGTCACCAGGGGTTCTGCAGATGCCCTCTGAGGCAGGGGGCAAGGAGGCCGGCTCCCAGCCCGACATCTGCATCCTCACCCTGGCCATGATGATCGCTGGTATCCCCACTGTGCCTGTCCCAGGCCTGCGGGAAGAAGACCTGATCCGGGCGGCTCAAGCTTTCATGATGGCCCATCCAGAGCCAGAGGGGGCTGTGGAAGGGGCGCGGTGGGAGCAGGCGCACGCCCATACTGCCTCTGGGCAGGTGGCCCTAGTGAGATCCAGGAGGAGCCAGCCTCCTGGCTCCTGCTTGTAGCTGGATGAAATAGCACCAGACACATAGGGTGGCTTCTCCGTATGGTTTTTGGGCAGACAGGGTTGGGGGCCTATGGCAGAGATGGGGATAGGGTGGTTGGTTTGAGCCACCCTGACACACCAGTCCTTCATTCCAGACCCCAGGAAGTTTACCCAGATACTGGATATTGTTCTGGGGACTCAGATCAACATTTCTTGTACAAAATTTTCTATTAGGTGATATGAATCTCTCTCTTGCTTTCAATCTTCCAGCCTGCTGAAGACAAGCAATGGGACCTCAGGCAAAGAAGGAAAACTAATAACTTACTTGAGCATCTGCTGGGCATCAGGCCCGTTAAATGCTCACTCTTCTTTAATCCTAACAACCCTGTGGGGATCCCCATTTTATACAGATGAACAAGTTGAGGCTTAGCGAGGTGACTTGCCTGAGGTCTCAAAGCTAGTAAAAGGCAGAATCAGGACTCAAAAATCAGGCAGAGAAGGAACCAGGATGCACATGTAGTGTCTAACTCCAAAGTCTGTTTTCTTTCCATCATTTACCCAAACTGCCTTCTACAAAACAAAAAGCTGAGCAAATGCTAGAATGTGCAAATTTCATTTTAATGCCCCCAGGATGGGGTAGGGGGAGAAAATGCTGGGAGTCTGGCTGGGCTACCTCTTCTGAGAGGCCTGTTCCTCCCAGGGAAGGCTGCTAGGCCTGCTTACTCTGGGCAGATGGGTTAGGTGTCATCTCATGACTGGAGAAACTGTTATCAAGCCCCAACCCACAACTTCAACACCATTTCTTAAAGCAGGAATCACCTATTTTTATAAGGCTCTTGAGCTAACAATGTTTTTTACCTTATGAAAAGATTGTTTAAAAAAGAGAGAGAGAGAGAGAGGGACAAAGACCTATGTAGCCAACAAAGCCTAAAATATTTATTTATCTGGCCCTTTACAGAAAAGCTTACTGACTTCTGTCTTAGGAAACAGACACATTTCTTGGTAGCAGGTTGCAGTGGAATAAAAGACCCTTGTCCTTCCTTTCCTGGAAGGCGGGCTCAGGGAAGTTCAACAGGGGCTGTGTGTGTGAATGGGGTGGATATAAGTATGTACATGTGCATGAGCATGTTTGGGCATTGAGAGTAATCAGAGTTGGACCTGTTCATAAGGGCCGATCCAGCTGTCAGCCAGTTCACGCAGAGTGCTGTACCGCCGCTCAAACTCCTCCTGGCTGCAGTGCTGCAAGAGCTGACCTACTTCCTCAGTGATGGAAGCCACTGCCAGGTGCTTATCCAGAGCCTCACTCCACCTGCTGCTCAAGATGCCCTCTAGACTGGCGGCAGAGCCTGCTTTCCACTCAGCCGGCAGCATGTCGGGCTGTAGCACCTGGCGGCGGGCACTGAGCATGGCTAGGATATGGCGGCAGGGCAGGTGGAAGGCCTGGTTAAAGTAGCAGCTGCAGCTGGCAGGGGGCTGGGGTTGCACCCTGTGGGTGTCTTCCAGGATCTGTATGTTCACCTTTTCTGAGCCAGAGCCGATGAGGTGCACAGATTTCTGGACTACAGCAAGCTCGCCCAGGCAGAGCTGGGCTGCTGGCCCTGTGCAGATGACATTGAGGG
>PVKH010040508.1:0-11053 GCA_004027955.1 Chaetophractus vellerosus | reverse complement strand
TCTGAATGTTGAAATCAGTTCCCTTTTATGGCAGTCAACTGAATGGATAAAAGCGTCATCCATTCTTGATCCAATCTCACTGATTGATGCAGATGTAATCAGCCATCCATGCAGTAAACTCAATTAGCCCAGTGCTTGCTGGACCTAATAGCTGGGCACAATTACCTGGCCAAGTTGACACATTAGCCTAACCATCACACCCATGTTGTAGCATGTATTGGAACTTCATTCCTTTTTATAGCTGAATAATATTCCATTGTGTGTGTGTGTGTATATATATACACACACACACACACACACAAACACCATATTTTGTTTATCCATTTACCCCTCTTGTTTCTTTATTTTTAAAGGAGCTTTAGATTACATAAATGTTACATAAAAAATACAGGGGATTCCCATATACCCCTCCCCCTCCCACACTTTCCCCCATTAACATCTTTCATTAGGGTGGTACATTTGTAACAATTGATGCATTGCTACTGAGCATGGTCTATACATTATGTTTTACAGTTCGTACTGTACAATTTTATAGGTTTTGACGAAATGTGTAATGGCTTGTATCCATCACTGCAATATCATGCAGAACAATTCCAATGTCTCAAAAATGCCCCATGTTACACCTATTCACTCTCCCTCCCTTCAGAACCTCTGGTGACTACTGTCTTTATATCAGTGTTACAAGTTCTTCCATTATTAGAATAATAAGTCTACTTTAGTCCATAGTTGTATTCCCCCCTTATGTTTGTTTGTTCCTCTGTCTTGAGGATTTGGGGATGGTGATGTCCTCTGCTTCCAATTGAGAGGGGTTTAGATCCCCTGAGACAGATGGAGGAACTGCCTTACTTGCAATTGAAGATACTCTCTGCTTCTTGGGATGGGTGTTGTCCATCATTATCCTTTTGTTAGTTGTCCTGGGTGAGTCCAATGAACTAGAGAGTAGGTATTGGCTGCAACTCTGCTGAGATTCAGGGCTCACCCGGCATATGAACAGCTGGAAGATTTAAGTCTTGGGGGGCATATATTTAATGGGTATAGTGCTAATTATAGGTTCAAATAAATGGGGCAAAAGAACCATGTGTTAAGAAAATATTAAATGAGTTTAACTCTGATATATTAGGGGGATGGGTTATTACATATTCCAAGGTAAGGCCCACTGATGGGGTGCCAATTTCTTGGGGTTGTCTGCCATGCCTATAGTGTCTAGATATCTCTAGCTCCCCCAAGAGCACCCCTGCTTGAGGCACTGTTTACTGTGGCAGTCAAAAAGATCTTCCTGAGTCATGCATAAGTGTAACCTCTGGAATAACTTCCCAACTCATTTTGAAATCTCTTATCTGTAAAAACTCATTGACATTTAAAATTTCCCCCTTTTGGTCTAGGTCTTTCTCCAAATGCATTGTTAGTTCGTGCGTGGTATTATTCCCTCAGTGCCAGGGAGGCTCATCCCTGGGAGTCATGTCCCACTTTGGGGGGGAAGGCAGTGAATTTATATGCTTAGTTTGGCTTAGAGAGAGGCCACATTTGAAAACAAGGAGGCCCTCAGGCGGTAACTCTTAGGCAATATATATTACCAGGCCAAGTTTCAATTTCACAAGAACAAGGTTTGTAGGTACAAGCATCAGTATCAAAGGCCTGGTTCTTTGGTCTGCCCTCCTTTGCTAGGCACTGCCCATGCACTCCAGAGATTCTCACCACTCTATAAGAGAAAGTAGCAGGACTCCCCAGGGTGGGAATTCAGTATCCTGTTGGTTATTCTGTGGGTCTCCACCCATTGAGACAATACACTCATACTCCATATAGGCATGCCCCAAGTGCACCCTCGCACACACATCCCCCTACCACAGCTGCAACTCCTCTGCAACCCAATACCTCCCCAAAAACAAAGACAACAACAAAATAATTTTTTTTTAATTTTTAAACAATTTTTTCTGCATTGTGCCTTTCATCACCATAAGATCTGTTATCTTTTATGTATATTGACAATTTCTTCTATATGTTCACCGTGTCTTATTTTTTTTCTCTCACTTTATTTTCTGAGAAGCTTTAGGTTATAGAAAAGTCATGTAGAAATTACAGGGGATTCAGGCTTCTTGGGTTCCTCTCTTCGTGGGGCTCCATTTCTTTCTGGGCTTAGTGCCTCTGTTTCCTCCACAAGGTCAGCTGTAGACTATGAGGCGCTCTAGATTTTGCCTCTCTCCAGAAGGCCAGCTGTGAACTCTCAGGCGAATGGCTCTTCTTTATCCCAGGGCCTCCTCTCCTTCCTCACCAGAACTCCAACATCAAAACTGCTCCAACACTGTTCTTTGCAATGCCTTTTATATTTGATTCCTGCCCCACCAAGGGGTGGGGCTCAACACCCTACTAACGTGGCCCAGTTAATGCCCTAATCATAACTTAATCATGCCCAGATTAGCAGACCAGTTTACGAGCATGATCCAATATCTATTTTTGGAATTCATAATTACATCAAACTGCCAAACTGCTACAGGTTCATACTTCTATGCATTAATATTGAGGGCTTGATATAGTGGTCTGTTTTCTTTTGTTAGGCACTGCTTATTTACTTGAGATGTTCTTGCCCCTCTATTTTAATTTAAGAACATAGCAGGACTCCGCAGGATGGGAGTTTATTATTTTCTTGTTTATTTTATGGGTCTCCACCCATCAAGCTAACACCCTATGACAAGATGCTTCCATAGAAGCATGGCCCAGGTGCACCTTTTCCCACATATCCCCCCACCACCAACACCCTACACCAGTGACCATCCCCTGCCATGTTTTCCAAAAATAAAAGCATTCCCACCATTGTAGTTCCAACCACATACCTACTCAGGGGAGAGTTTACCTGTCCCTCCCTCCAGTTCTCCCCTCATTTCCATGGATAGTCCATTCCAACCTTCCCACCCTGCTCATCTTCACATGCCATCACTGTTTACCGCACTCATGTCCCTATACCACCATCACCCCCCTCCGCTACCAAACTACCTCCTTCTACCTTATCAAGGGTTTTGCCCATATTGAGCACTGGCTCACCACCCTCAACTCCCTTTCAGTCACCTGATAACCTGTCTTCTAGACTCTAGCTCTGTGAGTCTGCTCAATAGGCTTAGGTCATATCGGTGAGGTCATGCAATATTTGTCCTTTAGAGACTGGCTTATTTCACTCAACATAAGGTGTTCAAGATTCATCCATGTTGTCATGTGTGTCAATACTTCATACCTTATTACAACTGAGTAGTATTCCACTGTGTATATATGCTGCATTTTGCTTATCCATTCATCTGTTGATACATACTTGGGTTGCTTCCAGCTTTGGGCAATAGTGAATAATGCCACTGTGAACATTCGTGGTTCTATATCTGTTCATGTCCTGCTTTCAGTTCTTCTGGGTATAAAGTCCTGCTCTGTTCTCAGTTAGAGGGGCAAGAATCTCTGGAGAACATAGGCAGTGCCTAATAAAAGAAAACAGACCAGTATATCAAGCCCTCGTTATTATTGCATGTAACTATGAACTTATTTTCCAAAAACTGAAACTTAGTAGTTACCATAGGTTCTGAGGGGAGGGGTGGGAAGAATAGAATAGATGGAACATAGGGCATTTTTAGAGCAATGGAATTGTTCTGCATGACCTTACAATCACAGATTTGGGGTGGGAGGCATACACCTAGAAGTGGGATTGCTGGATCATATGGCAAATCTGTAGTTAGCTTCCTGAGGAACCACCAAACTGTCCTCTACAAATCCATTCATCTCTTAATGAACACTTGGGTTTCTTCTACCTTTTGGTTGTTGTGAACAAGGTTGTACAAGTATCTGTTCAAGTCCCTGCTTTCATTTCTTGTTGGTATATACTAGGAAGTAAGATTGCTAAGTCATATGATAATTCTACTCTCAACTTCTGAGGAAACGCCGAACTGATTTCCACAGTGGCCACATCATTTCACAGTGTCACCAGCAATGTATAACAGTTCCTGTTTCCCCACATCCTTGCCAACACTTTCTTTTTTTAAATAATAGCTATCCTAGTGGATGTGAAGTGTTTCTCATTGGGATTTTGATTTGCATTTCCCTGATGAACAGTGATGTTAAGGTCTTTTCATAGGCTTATTAGCCATTTGTATATCTTGTTTGGAGAAATGTATATTCAAATCCTTTGCACATTTTTAAATTGGGTTGTCTTTTTGTCATTGAGTTTTAGTAGTTCTTTATATATTCTGGATAGTAAACCCTCATCAGATCTATTGTGGTGGTGGCTTGGAGTTATATATCACAGAAAAGCATTTTCTTAATCTTAATCCATTGTAAATAGGACCTTTTGTTGCGGTTACTTCGTTTTAAGTTATGGCCCAATTGAATAAGGATGGGTCTCAATGCTGTTACTGGAGGTTTTATTGAGAAAGCCACAGAGAGAAGCCACAGGAAGTGGCCAGAAGCTGAAGTCAATGGAAATTGGAAGATAAAGAAGACATCACCATGTGCATTGCTATGTGGCAAAAAAAAGCCAGGAACCCGAAAGATTGCCAGCAAGCCAAAAGATACCAACACCAAGAGGAAGCAAGCCTGCTGGCCTCTGAAACTGTGAGCCAATAAATTCCTGTTATTAAGCCAACCCATTGTATAGTATTTGTTTTAGCAGCTAGAAAACTAAAACATAATGGTTAGCAATTATTCTCTCCCATTTGTGGATTGTATTTTCACTTAATTGATAGTGTCCTTTGATGTTCAAAAGTTTTAAATTTTGATAAAGTCTGTTTTATCTATTTTTTTCTTTTGTTGTTTATATTTTTGGTGTTGTATCTAAGAAATCGCTAACAAATCCAATGTTATGAAGGTTCTACCATATGTTTTCTTCTAGGAATGTTATTTTAGCTCTTATGCTTATTCCTTGTTTTTCTGTATGATGTGAGGTAGGGGTCAAACTTCATTCTTTTGCAAATGGACAACCAGTTTTCCCAGACTATTTGTTGAAGAAGCCATTCTTTCCCCAATTAAGGTACTTGATACCCTTGTCAAAAATCAATTTGTCATAGATGTATGGGATTATCTCTGAACTCTGGTCCTATTCCATTTGTTTATACGTATGCCAGTACCACAGTGTTTTGATTACAGGGGCTTTGTAGTTTTGACATCAGGAAGGGTGAGACCTCTAACTTTATTTTTCCTTTTCAATATTGATTTGCCTATTTGGGGCCCCTTGTGATTCCATATGAATGTAAGAATCAAGTGTCCCATATTTGTAAAAAAAAAAAAAAAAGGCTGCTGGAATGTTAATAGATAGTGCATTGAATCTGTAGATCACAGGGTAGCACTGACATCTTAATAATATTAAGTCTTTCCATTAATACAGGATGTCTTGCATTTATTTAGGTCTTCTTTAATTTCTTTCAACTTTTTTTTTAGTTTTCAGTTAAATTTGTTCCTAGATATTTTAGTTTTGCTTGTTTTGGACTGTCAAAAATATACTACCATAGACTTCTGCAATTTTTTCATTCAAAATTATGGGTCTAAGTTTTTTTTAAGCATATAAAGGTAGCTATTTTTTCATCCATTTTCTTTGTTGTATAGTAAGTACTTCATTGTGTTAATACTACAATTTTTTTTATCCATTCTATCAATGAACACTCGTTTTCAAGGTTGTTGCTTTGTGTGTGTGTGTGTGTGTGTATAAACAGTGGTGTTCCAACATTCTGTCAGAGCAAATGAGCAAGATTTTTCTCTATAATGGGGAGTCTTAGAATTTAGCTTATATCAGAATCACCTAGAGCACTTACTAAAACAGATTCCTGGGCCCTTCCCTGGATTTCTGATCAAGTGGTCTGGTGTGGTTTTAAAGAATTTGTATTTCTAACAAGTTTCCCAGGTGATGCTAATGCTAGGAACCATATTTTGAGAAGGATTGCTCTAGTCTAAGACAGATGTCTCTAGGTAATTTCTGGATTCTTGGATATAACAATTATCAACTTTATCAGATAGTGCTCAGCTGCATTTTTACTTTAAATAATACCATCTTTAGTAAAAACTGAGAGCAGAACACCACTGGCATCATTACAGGGCCATGTAGAGTTAGTTTTCCTGTATAACACATCCTTTTCAGGATGTTGGGAAGTTTAGAAACTAGTTATCGTCAGACATGTGGTAGATGAAAAGTTTAGAGACTTGATATGTCTTGGGAAAAATCTCTAGTCATTTTAGAATTATCACAGACTGATTATTTTTGTTTTTATAGAGTACTTACACATTGAATTAAAAGGCATTTGCTTGAAGATACCACTTCATGCACCTTGAAGGATTTTTATCTCATGATTGTTGTTTTAGATTGAAGTAATCACAGAGTTTTTAAGAAAAAAGTCAAATTGTCTATATAAAAAAGGTTTCAGTATAAGGATATAAAGTAAAATTATTTCATTCACAAAGAGGCAATTTACTGGCATACTCCTTATACCTTATAATTTGGGAGAGAAAAATATAGTCTGGCTCCCAGTCTAAATGGTCTGTATCAGGAACCTTGCTGTAAAGCTGTCCTCAGAGTATATACTGCAGGACCACCTTAGAGTCCAAACTTACCTACAATAAGATCCTTTTGCTACTTTTATAACTAAAATTCTTTTCACCTAACCAAGACAGACTCACTTTATGTAGAATTCTGTTCTGTAGAGTTATACTGACATTTCAGTGTAATTCAGCTGGCGATATTTATGATTTCAGACAGGAATTGTAACTAACCATTCCTTTTTGTTTGGGAAACTGCCTGGAGTAACAAAATCATTAGAGTCAAAGTCAAATGACAAGGGTGGGACCAGTGGGGTTCTGGCAAGCTCTCACTCAAGGAGAATGAGAGAAGAATCTTGACGTCTTTGCCTGATTGATTTAGACCTGAACACACTGATGCTTTCTTTTATTGCTTTGACATGGATTTTTCTTAGATAATTTTTCTGAAGTTCTGAGAACTACTTTAGGGCTAAGGGTTTAAACTTGTGATGCACAAAAACACTCTTGTAATGAAAGGAATCAAGAAACTGAAGAAATCTGGGTTTTATATTTCTTACTGATTGTTCCAGTGGTCTCTGTGTGGCCCGTGAAAGTTCTTTAACCTCTTTGTCTGAGGTCCCTCCGGCTTTTGGGGTTCTCTGATTCTGTTTAGAAATAAAAAGGTTATAAGCTTTGTTTGCATGCATTATGCTTTTTAAAAAATTTCAACCATTTCTATTTACCCAGATATGATGGTCTAGGGTACTTGTACCAATTCTCCCAACAACACCATCCAAAAAATCTACATAAAATAAAAAGGAAACATCAAAGGACCGAAACAAAATTAAAGAATTACCCTGTCCACAGCAAAAGCAAGAATTCAGAAGTTTGTGCTTATAACTGAATGCCCCAAGGGCATTTGCCATGCTAACAAATGTTAATTATGGTTTTTCCAATCTCATGGGACAAACAAACAAAAGTAAAAGCCTAAGGGCTGCCCAGGGTGTGAAGTCCAATGGGAGATTTTTGCTCCACAATGTTAAGACCACAACAGACTACTCCCTCACCCTCTTCACTCTACCCTCAAGAACTGTGAAGATAGCACCTTGGCACAGTGCAGAAATTATAATCATAATCCAGCCCTGTAATAAATTTGCAACCCTAATTCACAACACCTGTATTATTTCAAACGGTGACTTGAGTTTAATTAGTGGTGTCCCTAAGCACCTGAGAGAAGGAAATGTAAATCCTCATTGCAGGAAGATACCTTCATCAAGGACAAGTAACCAAGATAAAAAAAATAATTAAACACAAAAGTAAATAAGTTATGATGAGTGAGAATAAGCATAAACTGGAATTGCAAGGCTTTGTAATTACCAGTTACAGATTATAAAACTATGTTTGCTATCTTTTGAGGAAATATAAGACAAACTTGAAAATAAGTAATAAACCTAACAATAGTGACAGAGTAGGTAATTCAGAACAGTTCTCTCACAGTTGACGAAGTCTAAAGCTGGAGATTCACAGCTGAATCTCTACTTAGATTTCATCCAAGTTGGAGTAATTTGTATTTGCATTGGATTCTCTCATTACAATGATGCACGTTGCATTTAAGTTTGGATAGTAACAGCATCCCAGAAGCTTTCTGTGGTTTATCAGTAACATGAGACATTTGTATGTTGTTACCATAAGTAAACAGTTTAAGCAGATGGATTGGACATGGAGTTTGTCCAATTGCCTTTCCTGACTTAGAATCCTGCCAAATTTAAGTAGAGATTCAGCTGTGAATCTTTGAACCTGAATAAGCAAACCACAAAGCTGGCAGCATTCATAATTTGAACTGAAATAAGATATAACAAATCAAAATTTATTTGTGATACTTATAGGAAATCTTTAGTGTTTTCAGAATTTGTCTTGTAGAGTTCCATTAATAGACACCTGTGGGCCGTAGAAAGGTAGGAACTTTCCTCCGCCTCCCTTTCTTTCCTGCTTTTTGCCAACTTATGTGTGTGGCTGTATAACACAAGCCTAGACTGAGAGGAGATAAACCACTAAGCTCTGAGAGCTTTTTCAACATAATTGTGTTCAGAAACAGGTTCTGCTACACCCTGCCTCTCCTCAAACTCCATGTGTTTGTTTGGTTTTTGCTTCTGCTATTTTCAGCTGGAATTCTTCAGTTGGGAGGAACTGAAAAACATTCAATATTAGGAACCTCTTATTTTGATTCCCTCACTTACTATGTTCTCAACTTATGGGGTTGTTTCTTCATGGCAGCTAATAAATAACTATATAGCCCGTATCACACCCATATTTTGTCAGAAGATTGACAAGTAAAATTAAATGAAAATGTTTCTCAGAACTTCTTCAGGTAGCTTGCATTAGAAGATTAATATAAAGAAAAATGTAATTAAGTTTTATTTCTGGAATCTGACAGAGGTTTAATTTAAATATGGTTTGTATTTTTAAAAAAGAAACAAAGAAAGAAAAGAAAGTTTTTAGGGATAGACAAATTGCCTGGAAAGGGGTATGGGGAGCTTTCTAGGGTGATAGAAATGTTATGTATTTTGTTTTAGGCAGTGGTTACATAGGTGTGTGCAATTGTCAATTCATCAAACTCAGTACCTAAATCTGTGCATGTTAATGTTTGTTAATTATACCTTAATAAAAATACAATTAGATAATAATGATTATAAAATGGTTTAAATTACTTTTCAAATCCACAAGGTGATAAAAACACACTCCTTTAGTGATCTTATCTGTAATCACTTATGGTGGCTTCCTCTTGAAAAGTACTTTTTAAAAAGTAAATAAATGTGTTATAAAAAGTCTGTGATGAGTATTGATGGTGCTAGTTTATAGGAACTATTCCCACAAAATCTTGTGATATTTTTCTTTAGGATTATGCAGATTAACTGTGTATTGTTTTTAAAACCACTACATGGTGAGCGGATGTAGTTCAAGTGGTTGAGCGCCTGCTTCCCATGTACAAAGTCCTGTGTTCAAGCCCTGGAACCTCCTAAAAACAAAACAAAATGAACAATCAGGCCAATAAACCAGCTCTCATTGGGGAGCTGATGTAGCTCAATGGTTGAGCGCCTGTTTCCCATGTACGAGGTCCTGGGTTCAACCCCTGGTACCTCCTAAAAAAAAACAAAAACAAAAACATACTAGCATTATGTAATATAACACAGAAATTTACATAAAACACATTTTCACAGAATAATGAATAAAGGCCAAAACCCCATAACTACTAGATGAGGGAAAAAAGACATTGCCATCACCCCAGAAACCTCACCTGCTTACCACTGTTTGTTTTGCCAACCATAACACTTGTCTCTCCATGTTAAGATCAACTATTACTTTGACTTTTTGACAATCACTTCCTTACTTTTCTTTATAGTTTTATCACCTAAGGATTCATCCCTAAACAATATGTGTTAGTTTAAACATGCCTGTTTTGAACTTTATATAATAACTATCCTACTTTATGTATTTTGGTATCTTCTGTCAATATTTTTCTTTTCTTTTCTTTTTTAATTTTTTTTTTATTTTTTAAAGAAGCTTTAGATTACATATATATTACATCAAAAATATAGGAGATTCCCATATATCACACCCACTCCCCTTTCTACACTTTCACTTATTAACAATATTATTAGTGTGGTGCATTTGTTAAAATTGATGAACACATACTGAAGCATTGCTACTAACCATGGACTATAGTTTACCTTATAGTTTACACTGTGCCCTGCACAATTTTATAGGTTTTGACAAAATATATGATGGCCTGTATCCGTCATTGCAGTGTCATTCAGAACAATTCCAATATCCCAAAAATGCCCCCATGTTATACCTATACTTCCCTCTCTCTCCCCTCAGAACCTCTGTTGGCTACTTCCTTTATATCAATGATACAAGTTCTTCCATTGCTAAAATAACAATAAGTCTATAATAGAATAATAATGTCTCCTTTAGTCCATTGTTCATTCCCAAATCTTGAGGATTTTGAGATAGTGAAGCTCACTCTCTTTCTGGTCTTAAGAGGAGGCTTAGATCCTTTGGGGCAGATGGATGGAACGGTCTTGCTTGCACTTGTAGAGACTCTCATCCAAAAAAAAAAAAAAGAGTATCAACATTTTTAAAGTATGTAAGGTTTTTTCCTATATCTGTGTTTTGTTGTATTTATGCATTGTGTTAATCTATCACAATTTATTTATCCATGCCATTGTTGATGGACGTTTGGATTGTTTTTATGAAAAATGTGTTTTTTAAACACAAATCCTGCTCATGTACAAGAATTTCTCTAGAGAGTAGAATTCTTAGATATGTATATCTTTAACTTTTCTTGATAATGCTAAGTTGTTTTCCAGAGAAGTTTGTACTAATTTGTTTCAGTGTATGACTTCAGATGCTCCCTTCCTTTCTAACACTTGATATTATCAGATTTTAATTGTTGTCTGGTGGGTATGTAATTTTAATGTACATTTTTCTTTTGGTTTATAGGTTCAGTACCTTTTCATATAAATGGGCCATTGGTATATATTCTTTTGTGACATGCCTGTTCATATCTTTTTTTTTTTTT
>PVKH010040507.1:0-11055 GCA_004027955.1 Chaetophractus vellerosus | reverse complement strand
GTGGGGGCTCAGCCCTGCCCGTGGCGGCTTTTTGCCTTGCCCACGGCGGCTCTGCCCCGCCCATGGCGGCTTGCCTTTCTCAAGGCCGTCTGCCCGCTCGGAGAGGTCCCCGGGAACCGAACCCAGGGCCTCCCATGTGGTACACCGGCGAGCTCTTTATCCACTGAGCTATCTAGCCGGGCCCTCTGCTTGTTCTTGCTGTGTTCATTTTTGTGTTCTTCTGTGTCCACTTGTCTCTCCCTGCTGCGGCGACCCGCTGAGTCAGCTCACCGCACGGCTGCCTGCCTGCTCGCGGTGGCTTGCCCTGTCCATGGCGGCTTGCCTTCTCAAGGTGGTCTGCCTGCTCGAGGAGGCCCCGGGAACCGAACCCGGGGCCTCCTATGTGGTAAACCGGCACTCTACCAACTGCGCTACAGCCAGCCCCATAAAGTGCTTATTAATGAAAAATGAATTCACTCAAATAATAATAATAATAATAATAACAATGATAATGAAAATACCACTTTACATTTGTTTGCATAGATTACAAATATTCAAGTGATGAGTCTCACAAGATAAAGTAGAGTTAAAAAGGTAAGTTGCAGAAAAGCAGTAAGTCAGTATAGAGGATGCATTTTCTTATTTTATGTATTGTTTTGATATAGTTGGTTCAACAAAAAGGCCAAGAGGAACTACAATTCAGTGGTTAAGAGCATAAGCTAGCTGTTTGATTTTGAGTACCACTGAACATTAGTTTTCTCATCTATAAAATGTAAAAAAAAAAAATAGTACTAAGTAGTTCCTAGGGCTGTGGTGAGACTTAAATGAAGTAACATATGTCAAAGTACTTTATAAATTATAAAATGCTATGCAAATGTTGGTTATTATTATGATGTACTATTAAATAGTGCTTAAAACCACAAATTGCAAAATTACCTGGGAATTTTTAACTGATATAAACCTCTTGGGTAGATAGGGTAAGGATGCTCTTATGGTTTTTTGAAGTATGTACAAAATTATAATTTCTTAATTTGTCAGTGATATTTATTAATTTACTTTTAAATGAGCAAGGACTAGAGGTGGAATCCTTTTCTCAATTAATTAATATAGCCAGATTAAGTAATTATTTCAAAAATATTCATCAATTATAATAATTATAACAGCTAGTAAAAATAATAAGAAATATTAACTGAATATGTATTATGTTCCAAAGAAGTTCTAAATGCTTTACATGCATCAATTCATATAATCATTATAATAACCCTATGAGGTGAGTAATATTATCATCCCTGCATTACAGATATGGAAATGTAGGCAATTCAGTATCTTATACAGCCCAAAGTCACTTGGCTAGTGAGTAGAAAGGTAAGAAAGTTGAATCCAGGCAATTTAGTACCAGATGGTAATCAGTGCTCTTTACATACCTGGTATGCACTGTTTAATTTTCCAAAAATAGTGGAAATCTGGTAGAAAATAATCAGGGCTCTCCATCCACCTAGACAATGAAGTATAAATTTCTAAAGCAGAAATTCAAAGCTTCCACAATCTGAGCTCAATCACTCTTCCTCACCTCTCTTATTAATTCCCCTATAACCAATCCTTTGATATAGAAGGACAAGCCTGCTTAGGTGTCTAAAGGTACCATGTGTATTTCCCTGCCTCCATTCTTTAATCCCTTCTTCCCCTCTACTAGGCATATTTACTAAACATCAGTATATCCTTACAGGTCTCACCTAGTTTCAATTCCTCCTTGAAGCTTCCTCCTGACTACCACAGCAACAAAAGACTTCTCTCCAAGGAAATCTTCCTTATCTAACATCTGTAATCAAGATGTCATTAATTACATGGCTATAAATTAGGAAAATATATTATCATAGATAGCAATCCTGCAAAAAGGAAGTTCTGAGGCTATTCCTGTCAATAATAAATGTACATATTGTATGTCAAGGCATGTGGTAGCTCTTTTCCAAGTTTTGTTTTAAGAATTTGCTTCTTTTTAAAACTTTTCCCTAAACTTAACCACACAAAATGGGGTACTAGAAAAGTCTCACTTAAGTCTGGAATTGAACATTATCTGTATTTCCAGAAATAATTAAGTTTAAAATATTATATATTAGTAGAGTAGAACTTCAAATAGAGTATTTTAGCCATGCACTTAGGATGTAATGAAGCTAAAAATAATTCACTATGGGGAATAAGTGTAGCTCAGAGGTTGAACGCCTGCTTCCTATGTACTAGGTCCTGGGTTCAATCCATGGTACCTCCTTAAAAAAAAAAAAAAAATTCACTACCGCCTATTTTACTTAGGTAGTGAAATAGTGAAATATTATGAAAATATTTTTTTTTTCCTCAGGGAAAATCAGAATGTAAAAATCTTTTCCCCCAACGAATACCCCAAAGTGTAGATATATTTTTATTTGCTTTGTGTCTCAATATCTCAACATGGCCAGAATTATAAAAATAAGGAAATAGTAAATGTTAATGCTGATTCTTAATAGTATGATAAGAGGTGATTAAGAATCATGTAATAAGCTTTAACCATATAGCACTGAATTTATTAAGCAAAATATGAACTATTCTACAAAAAATATTTAAAATTTTGTCTTTTTGCTTCTATACCATTTTAAAAAGATTACTCTGTGATAAAAAAAAAAAGAAAATGCTGGGCAAGAGCAAAGAAAAACATTTAAAACATGAAAGAATAGTTCTTGAAAATAAGGAGCACATTAAAATACCACACTAAAAAAACAGAGAACAATTATGTAGTTTTTAGATTAGTGTTACAAAATAAATATAAAAACAAAAAGTTTTTATAAAATAAACTGATTTAGATAAAATGAAATTGAATTTTATCTATAATTTCTTCAAATTCAAAAATCTAATTCTGAAGACAACATGGTGAAAAGTGAGGGAAGAGCTAGAAAATATTCTACCAATAAAACTGATATGAAAGTGGTGAAAAAAGGGTATTTCTTGCACCTTAGCATGTGTACTGAAGCAAAAGTACTCAATATAAAATTTATGAATGAGAAATGATGAGGTCAAACAGATGTTAAAGAGATGCTACAAAAAGGAATCCCAACTTAGTTGGTAATGAATTGTAAATCTTTTTTTTTTCCACTAATACTATAAAGTATTCCTGAAAAATATAAATGCTTATAGAAATAAAGATGCCCTATTCTATTTTATGGAACCAAAAAGAAGAAACAGACTATACTTCCAATAAGAGTGGCTGCTTTTCATAAAAGTATTATTATATTCACTGATTTCTCTAACAATTGTCTACTGCATTTGCTCATTGTTTAATTTTTATTTTACTATTTGTCCACAATTCCTTCCCCACATATTTAAACTGTTGCTTATATTTTGTGTGCATTATTAAAATCATATTTATATTAAAATATTATACACATTTCTCATTCAACATTAATGTGATTTTGAGTAGTACATGTTACATATCTATATCTTAACATGTTGCAAATTAATGCAAAAGAATGTGCAAAAAATTATAGCAACAATTTTTAAAATCCAATTGAATAACTTCACAAATTATTGGTGAAAATGTTACTTTATTACTTATAAAATCTTTTACTTCATAATACTTACAGTATATAGTCATGATTATTTGGATCTTAAATGTTAACATAAGTCATGACCTGAAAAATGAGTTAAGCTATGGTGACGAAAACTTTCCAAACAGGCGAAACAACTTCTTACAAGGTGAAATAAAAGCAAACGCTTCATTTAATAAAGGAAGGATATTAAAAAAGCCATGAATCTTACTTTATATTTTAAATATGCCAAATATTTCTTTGCCTAGAGAAAATGATGCAAAAAATCAATTAAAATACTTTAAGTATAATGACGAAAATGATTAAACCATAAATTCCATGTAAGTTAAGGCTGAATATTTTTATTACCAGTGTAGACCTACATCTAGCAAACGTCTGGCAAGTGGTAAGCATTCACAAATATTTTTGAAGAAATAAAGAAATGACATAATAAAACTTTTATGTAACATAAGACAGCCAACTTATTGTTTTCAATATAACAAAAAAAAGCCCGGTTGGCAGTTAGTGTGTGTTGTACTCTTATTCAAATTAATGTATTAATGGCATATCCACTGAAAGAAGGTAAAAGACAAATTCTAAAATATCTAGATACTCACATGAGGAGAAAAGATGAAACTAGTTCCTCAAATAAATGAACAAAATAACCCACAAACTCTCTCAATATACAAAGTCAGAATAGAGCACATATTTTTTTAGAACCACCACTGTCAAGTGCTGAATGGCTAATGGGTGAGCTAATGACCACATATTAAAAATAAAGTTTTTGAAAGGCCCAAAAGCAAATACAGACGTCATAGAAAAGATAAATATGAAAGAACAAAAGCTAAAAAATATTCACAAATAAAAGCAGGGAAAACAACTTCTCATAGAGCCATAATCAGAGGCAAAAACCTTTGAAAATTTGGTGTGTAATCATCTGGGCCATTTTCCATTCACATATAAACATGTAAAGAAATGAAATCATATTATTCTTATAGTTTAAAAAACCCTTTTATTCACTTAAAAAATACCTAAAAACCTTTTCATGCAAATTAATAGATACAGGTATCATCTTTCTGATCGTTGCTTTGAATTTCACTATGGATGTACCATAATTAAATGAAACAGTTCTCTATAACTGAGTATTTAGATCATTATAACGTTTTTGCCATTATAGATTATCAGCCACTGTCTAGACCCACAACAGTTCAGCACTTTACCACTTTTGAATGTATGCTCTTAGAATTGAGAGTTAAAGAGCATGTGTGACCATCACAGTGTATTTCATTCAAGATATATACTATTGCTGATCGTAATTTTGTCAACATTTATGTAGAACTCACAAACAGGAAAACCAGACCTTTTATGAAGCAGTTTTGTATCTTGAACTTTGTATACCCACAGGAGACTATGGGAAGAAAATGCTGATTTAAAATCCAGGTATACAAGCTAAAGTTAAGAAACCTAAAGAGCATCTGACTACAGCAATTTTAGTATAGGCAGCCCCTCACACTAAATCATCTCTTTCATGAGACTCACAGTCACTAGGAGGATTATCTAATTATGAAATATAAATATTTTAATGAAAATGAAAAGTAGTTATTAAAAGAAAATGGTATCTTTAATCATAATAATGCTGCTGGTATAGTTAATGACCCTATACATTAAGGAAGGTCAAACTTTAATGACCTGGACCACACCATGGTCACAATTGGTAGCAGAACATTTACCAATATACAAAAGCCACCAAACACATGAAAGAAATTACAGTACATCACACATCAAACATTTTGGCCTGGTGCTTCCTTCCTCTAATCCAACTGGCAGGAAATGTTCTACATATCCTTTGAGGCGACCAGACACATTTAAAAGTGGCCCTTGTTTAAAAAGCTCTTGGACATCACAATTTTTCTCCAAACAAGGACAGCAACGTCTGCTGAGAACTGTTCCACTACATTCCCATTTGTAGCAAAGAAATGGAGGTCTGCTGATGAGGTACTGTAACTGATAATGTAATTTCTTCTTCAAAGGGTTAAAAACATCTAGAAAATGAAACTGGAAAAATATATTTGCAAATTGAGTATGATATAATATCAGGCTAGTTTGCCCATAAATGTTACAGATTTAACTATTGTCATAGATATATGTAAATGAAGTTAAATATTATTATGTGATAAAGTTATGACCTAATCAATTTAGTTAGCTTTTCATTTGAATATATTTGTGGGACTAGGAATAAGTTAAAGCATATTAAGGCATTTATAGATGATAAAAAATCTCTTTCTAATATACCTGTACTTTAACCTGGAAAATGGACAAATGATTCTAATGATTCAAAAAGAAGGCTGCTAAATATTTGAGGATTAACATTTTCAAATAAAATAATTAAATGAAGATGGAAACCAACGTGAGAGATTCAGACTGAAGGATAACTTTCTCAGGAGCATATCTGTAGTGATATGTATTAGGATTAAAAAGAACAAAACATACTTGATTTCTCTCTGTTTTATTCTACAGCGTAATATATATTCAGCATAACTTCACACCATTTATGAGAATGACATGATATTAAGTGATTACTTCTCTGTATATTTCATTAATATCTGCTTCATGACCAAACTGAACAATTGACATTGCAATTCTATAATTCTACCTGTTATTTTTTCCTGGTTTTTACAAAATTCACAGTTTAGTGATACTATACCTCAGTTTTATCGGGTGTTCTTTAAAATCACCTGGAAATACTGAGGTTGTGTTTCACTGAACACAAGCTTCATGACTTCTATTCAGATCTTAAATGGCTGGAAATGTGTTCAATGCCAAAGATTTGCTGTCCACAGGGTGTATGATAAGTTTACATGGGACAGGGATTTTTTTCACTGTTGTATCAGTTTATCAAACCCATACCTGGATGACAATCAATTTAGTTAAAGGAGAATGGAGTCCTGGAATACAAAACATTATATTAGAGAATCTATGTACTCTATGATGTACAAATGACACATACATATATATTTATGACAATTTTTATTCAATAACTTTCCCAATAAATAAAATTGATAGCCATTGGCCCAAAGGGTCATGTTATAACCATAGTTCCTAGGGTGTATTCTAGGAATTTGTCTATATGAATGAAGGTGTTTTATTTTTTTAATGTAATCTTCATATATGGAGATTTTATTTTTTTCCTTATTGTTGTATTTAGAGATTTCAATGGAAAATATACTGGAGCAATAGATTATTTTATATTAAGGCATAACCAACTATAGTTAGAAATTGTGCTTTAATTCCAATGAAAATCATTTATATTTTGAATTGTATGATTTGACACTGGCTCAGAAATTATATCAAGTAGATTTATAGATGAATATGTTGAGAAACAAATATTAATAATTTTTAAATCCATTTTAACATTTAGACATGCCAAGATTAATCTACAGTTATAGAAATCAGAACTGGTTATCTTTGGGTGCAAGGGCACCGGCTACAATGAGAATGAGGAAGCTTTCTGGGTGCTGGGTGGTGGTTACCTGGCTATATACATACATGAATATTCATTGATCTGTACACATATGATTAGTGTACATTCCTACCTATAAATTATAACTCAATAAAAAAATACATGAAAAAGTATAAACCAGAAAAAAATAGCTACGTGCCGATTTAATTTTTACCTATTTTTACAATCACATTTGTATTTGTCATTATGTTTGTTAATGTGGAATACTTTTTAGGTATCTGGTTTTTGCTCATAAGCTCAGAGAAAGAAATGGTGGGCAAAAAAGTGTCTCACATTGAAGAAATATCTGTTTTTACCACACAGGATATATGATCTCCAAACAGAGGATAAGTATTTCTAGTACACAAAACAGGAAATATTGTACTGTTATATTTTAAGACAATAACCTAATTGGATATCAAGTAGAATATGAAATAAAGGTAAGTATATGCATTTAATAGCTTTTTAAAAAACTAGTGATTTAGAAAATAATTTTTAAATTTGATTCCACGCAATCATGAAAATATCATGGATATTTTTTGCAGCAGCACCTTATTTTACTAGTGATCAGCAAGTGCTCTTATACACTGCATAGAGGTGATTTATTATTAATCATACATATTAAATGAATTCATAGATATTTCCTTCCAAAGTCACTTTCGAATTGAATTCTACATTGACAGAGGAGATAAATGGCTACTAGTCAACAAAGGGTAAAATAGGTCTTATTCAAATTGTAGTTTAAAAGCCAAAACTGCATAGCACACATACAAATTTATTAAACTCAAAGCTGTTCAAAGATTATTTTATCCATCCATTCATCCACCCATCCTTCCTTCCTTCCCTCTTTTTTTTTTTCTAAAATGAGATGATGCATAGGGAACCCTATATATAGAATAAATATGCAGGTTACTCTTTAGTTTTAATTTTAAATCTTTGCTATTAATTGGAAAAATTTCCTTTACCTCAGATACTTGGAGAGCAGCACAATGTTTTACTAATTTTCAAAAGAGCTGTCGTGTATGTCAGTGGTTATGATGACTTGCCATCATATTCCAGTGGCCCTAGGGATATATTTTAAAGGTACACGATGCTTCCTCTCACATGTCTTCAAGGCCAGAGGTGTTTAGATAATAACTTCACATGATAATTAACATTAGTGCTTCAGTGAAAGTACACAATCAGGAATGGAAATGAGATATTACATATCCAGTATACTTAGCTTAACCAAAACATATTTAAAAGAAGCTTAAAATATATTTTCCAATTTATAACAAACTTATATGCAAATTCCCAAATATTCTATTACTCTTTAGCTCCTTTCCAACATGAATTTCTAGAGGAAAGCATAAAAAATACCAATAAAAAGGTTTAAATATATTTCATACAACATTCCAAAATTTATGACAGTAGAACTTATGGCCATTTTCAACACTGTAATTGAGGTAGCTTTTGGCAACAAAGAGAAACATATTCATGGAAATGTACATCCTGCTCCAGGAAGCCACAAAAGACACAATGACTTTGGTGAAGGCCAAATGTAAATCTAAAGCCTTCACACCAGATCAGCTGAAGAACATGACAGGGACTAAATGTCTGCCAATAGTATTTTTGAACAAAGCTTTTAGGCAAGTTACTCTAATATGCTATTCCAGTCTCTGACTTTCTAAAAGGGGATTTTCTGAAACCAACATTAAGCATGAGAGGATTCGGTTTATAACAACACTAGATATGAAACATATCTTGCCCCAAACCATCACGATGGTTATTTTGAGGAAATGTTTTATATAAATAGAATTAGGAAGAAATTAAAGGTATGGGAAAAGGGGACTAAAGTTGTGGACAGCTGTAGAATTTAATTTTTATACTCTATCTAAAAACTACAGTTGAGAGTTAAAGTAGATGGTAAGATAGTTTTAGGAGAAACTGTTAAAACTAATACAGAAGAAATGCCATACCTTGAGCTGCATATTCACTGGGAATAAAGACAGTATACTATTATTAGTATTTCCAGGGAAAAGAATAATTTTCCTGTTTTAAATAAACATAATTGGTTGGGGAATATATGCATAATTGTCATTGATATTAAACTCATCTATGAAAGGATGTTAATCTAGTCTATGAATTTCTATTGGTCATTTGCTTCAATTCTTAATTGGGCTTATGTACATTGTTGAAATATACCTGTAAAACAAGATAATAAATTAAGATAATCTCACCATGACTTCACTGGTCACGATAATGTAATGTTACTTCACATTGGGAACATTCACCCTTTGAAAAATCAGTAAGACAATAAAATTTGCAGAGCACACATGACAGGAAAAATGAACTTGCATGTTAAAAATTACTAAATGACACTTTCAAGGTTTTAATGAATGAAACAACCGTGTTGCTTGCAAATCAGTAAAAATGTCTATTTCTTAGATCACTTGCTAGGTCATCAAGGTCTATTTAAAACTTTGAACAAGACATTCAATTCCGATTTTTAATAAACTATGTTTTTTAAAACTCAGTAAATTGATTATACATTAAAGTCAATTAAAAATTAAAAGACATTTACAGGGAATGGATGTAGCTCAGTAGTTAAGTGCCTGCTTCCCAAGTATGAGGTCCTGGGTTCAATCCCCAGTACCTCTAAAAAAACAAAAGAAGATATTTACAGTAGTTTAAGGGGAAAAAAAAATCCTCTGCTAAGTTTAACAAAACACTAAATAAAGCTTCAATTTAGAAAGTGCTCTTTTGTTGAACATCTGTGGTATAGAAATATAAATCAAGTGACTTTTTGTAATGAAAACTGAATTTTCTTATCAACTATATAAGAGCAAGACATGCTTTCTAGCTCTTCTTCCAGTGATTGGTGGCATCATATTAGAGTCACAGTGAGAAACGTAGAGCAACCATTGTTGCAAAAGTTGGCCATAAAAAGCAAAAAAGTGGTTGAAAACAAATTCTGTGTATCTTTTCAGAAGACTTCCACTATTGCAAGTATTCTAAGAGTGAAAAGTGAATTAACTCCCCTACTTTTATAATTCTTTAAAGGTAAAATTCCATAAATTGAACTGCCACAGGGTACACCTGTCAGAGATCTTATTTATAAAATGTCTTCAAAAAGTTTGCCAAAATCACCATGAATTTTTCATATAATGCATGTAGACATTTTAAAAAAGAATACAATTCTCAATGGAGAAAAACTGAAACCCAATACCAGTTTTAAATCTAGTCAGTACTGAATACACTAAAAAGGATTAGCAAATATCTGCAAAAAGGAAATGGTTGATGAATTCAACAACTGACAAAGTTTTAAAAGAACTATGGGATAAATTAGTTAGATAAAATTCCACAAGGATATCAAGAGACCCACAAATATTTACGGCTTGAAAAACTATGCAGAAGTTCATAAAAGTCCAAATTTGAAAAGGATATGGTTCTCTCAAGTAAAAGATGGAAGTAAAGAACTTTCAAATTAAAAATACTACAAAAGAAGAAAGTTTTGCTTCGACTGATTAAAAAAAATTTTAAACAAAATATTTTAGAAAAAAGTATAAAGTATAGGGAATAGAGTAGCTCAGTGGTTGAGTGCCTGCCTCCCACATACAAGGTCCCAGGTACAATCTCCCAAAAAATCAATCTCCAAAAAAAAAAGTATGAAGTGTATTATGCTACAATACATTATTTTTTAGAAAACTATTAGACTAGGCATTAAAAACTTGTGATGTTTAGACAATATGTCAAAGCAATGACATCCCTAGGGACTCAACATATAATCTTAAGTAGTTTATGAATTTATCGAAGTAATTCTATAAGCCTTATTTTCAGATATGTAATTTAAACAAAGTATTTCTCAACTGTACAGAATTATTAGGTGAAAAATCCAAGTTACCAGAGATCTACATAATATACTTATTCTACTTTGATATAATTTGGGTCTATGAGAAATAATTGTGAACAAATAGTACAGAGTTGTTTTAAAATAAAATCAATATTTTCTTCAACAGAATCTACAGAAAAATACTGATAGGTAAG
>PVKH010040506.1:0-11054 GCA_004027955.1 Chaetophractus vellerosus | reverse complement strand
AAAAATCTATCAGTACTTAAAATATAGCTTTTCCTTATCTTCTTGTTAATATCATTATTAGTGGCAAGTCTTTTATAGTAATTATGTTTTTCTTTGTATTTTATATGTATTTACTTCTCAGTCCCTTCATACTTGTTTACTTATATTTGTTTTTCACTAATGACTCTGATGAATCTAGAGTTGTTTTACAATTATTTGACTGTTTTTCTATTTATCTTCCTGAGATTTCACTGACATTTGTGACATTGTAATTTAAAGTCTTTCCTTATATTTTAAAAAGTCTTGGCCATTATCTCCTTAAATATTTCTTCTGTTCCATTCCTTCTCTATTCTTATAGCTGCATTTTAACTACATGTAGAGTAAACTGATATTGTCCCACAGCTTTTGGATAATTTTCTCCACCCTTGTTTTGTTCATTAACTTTCTTCTGTTTGGATAATTCCTACTGGCTTATCTTCAAGTTCACTCACTCATTTCTTAGTTATATGGACAGTTCTGAAGAACTTGTGAAGGATTTCTTACTGACACTGTTTTTTGTGTGTGTTATTTAATATTTTATTTCCAGCATTTCTTTGGAAATTACCTTATATATTCTAAGTATACATTAATGTTAAAATATTTTCCAGTAAGTATTAAGCTGCATAATAGTATTGCTAGCCATCACTCTTGTTCATTGCTCAATTCATAAATTACCATTCACATATATACATATTAGTAAACTATAATGAACAGGGCACACAATTTTATAGACAGACAAAATCTTTCCTTTAAGCAATTGCAGGTTCAATATAGTGTTAGATATAGATACTAATCAAACTTTCATAACAACAAATATTAAATGATGATTATTTTAAGTGTTTACACAATGTGTTGCAATGTGCACAATCGAAGTCAAAAACTCATCCTTGATGGAAATATAAATGAGTTCAGAGATGAAGAATGAAAAGGTTTAACTTGGGAGTTAAATATACCAATTCATTATATGAAGACTTTGATGAATAGGAAGTCATGAACATTGTTTTTTTACACAATTTGGTTACTACTTTTCTAGGAGAAAAAGTGGATAGTACATTTTAATGCAGATTAACTTGATATCAGTTTGTCTAATTTGTGGATTATTAGTCAAACTTTGATAGGCTTAAGTGAGAGAATCCTTGCTCCCAGCACTAATCTTTTTTTTTCCATAGAAATGTTATTTTAGTTAATTTGAAGGAGTAGCTAAACTGATAAACCAGGGTACAACCATGTCTAAAACTTTGCTTTGATAATTTGAATATCTGATTTGAATGGAATGAGGCTTTAACTGACCCTGTGATGCAACAAAAAATGTAATTTTTGAAGAGATGGTTAAGAAGAAATTTGGAAGTAATTTATTCCCTTTTACAGAAAAAAACAGCCCAAAATGTAATAAGGATAATATAGGATAATGTAATATAAGGAAAATGTAATATATTGAGATGCTGTTTCTCAAATACCTCGATTTCTTTATAAGACAACATGATATTGACATTGTATTAGTCAGCCAAAGGGGTGATGATGCAAAATTCCAGAAATTGGTTGGTTTTTACAAAGGGTGTTTGTTTGAGGTAGAAGTTTACAGCTACCAGGCCATAATGTGTAAGTTACTTCCCTCAACAAAGTCTGTGGCCATGTGTTGGAGCAAGATGGCTGCTGAAGTCTGCCAGGGTACAGGCTTCCAGTGTTCCTCACTTCCCAGGGTTTGTCTCTCTCTGGGCTCAACTGCTCTGGTATCTCCATAAGGCCAGCTGTAGACTATTAGGCAAATGGCTTGTTTCTCTTCCAGGGGCCTTCTTTCTTTCCTCAGGACCAAGTCACTCTCTATGCTTACTTCCCAGTGCTCCAGCTCAAGGCTCCAACATCAAAACTCAACTCTGTCTTTTGCTATGTCTTTTATCTGTGAGTCCCCACCCTACTGATGCAGCCCAGTCAAATCCCTAATCAAAATTTCATCAAGCCCAGAGGAATAGACCAGTTTACAAACATTACCCAATATCTATTTTTGGAATTCATAAATAATGCCAAAATGCTACAGATTTTATACTCAGTATTCTGTTTCTGAAAATTTTTTCAAGAGGACTTTTTCATATAGATTTAATTCTCACTTTGATACCAAAGCTGTGTTTGTTCCAACAGACATATATGAGTTCTCTTTGCATATTTGATTTAAAAATGATATACTGAAAATTATTGGATTAAATATCAAATCAGCCTTAAGAATTAGAGTTTTTTACAGTGCTTTCATGGGGTTATATGTTGAACAATCATGTTAGTTGGGGGGAAAAGTGAATATTATTGAAAAAAAAGTTATTTCCACTAATAATATTCATTCAAATAAATGCACCTTAGTACAAAAATTTTAAAAACCAGAAGTAGTAAGCCTGAAACAGGCATGTATTGAGGTAATCAGAGATCCTTTCACAGGGATTTGCTCATTGGGTGTAAACTTTGTGGAATGATGATAAATGAAAGCTCAATTCAAAAGACAGAGGTTAAAGGCACAGATAGCAAATGAGCAAAAGTCTTCATCAAAAGTATGAAGATAGACTAGCTAGTGCTTAAGATCTTAGTCCATCTGCAAATAGCATCCATTTGAAAATTAGTCTTTAACCTATATTTTGTTTTATTCCTTGGGCTTTATTATACACTCAATAAATATTATCAAATCATTGTGATATAATTTTGAGAGATACAGAATGGATCTAACAAATTTCTCTAATTAAACAGTGAGAAGATAATAATGGGACAGATATCTGTTGTGATGAAGTAAATTGGTAATCTGTCAGTGGGCCTTACTTTGGAATATATGATAACTTATCTACCCTGATGTATCAGAGTTAGACTCATTTATAATTGTCCTACAAATAATTCTTCTATCCCATTTATTTGAACGTATAATTATCACTATACCCATTAAATATATGTCCCAGAGATTTAAACCTTTTGGCCTGTTCATGTGATGGGTGAGACTTTAATATCAACAAAATTGCAGCCAATACCTACTCTTCAGTTCATCCAACTCACCAGGATAACCTGAAAAAGGATGATGATGGACAAATGCCAACCCAAGAAGCAGAGAGCATCTTCAACTGCAAGCAAGACAGCTCCATCCATCTGCCTCATGGGGTCTAAACACCCTCTCAGTTCGAGGCAGAGTTAGGCATCACCATCCCCAAATCCTTAAGGTAGAGGAATGAAAAAACATGGGGGGAGGGAGGGCAGGACTACAACTATGGATTAAATTAGAGTTATTAATAATCTAGCAATGGAAGAATGAGTAATATTAGTATAAAGATAGTGGTCACCAGAGTTTCTGAGGGGAAGGAGAGGGAACAATAGACATAACATGGGAGATTTTTGAGACATTGGAATCACTCTGCCTGATATTACAATGACAGATTCCAACCATTATACATTTTGTCAAAACCTATATAATTGTGTGGTTCATTGGTTTTTAAGCATGTGCTTTTTAGAATCTGAACAAATAAGTGAAATTACTTTAAAAAACATAATGCAGTATAATACAGGGGTTTTCATTTCCCATATGATTACATTTACAAGAAATCTTTATTCATTTTTGCTGCTTCAGTCCACTCTCTAGCGTCCTTTCTCTTCCATCTCAAAAACTCCCTGCATCATTATTTTAGGACAGATTTAGCAGTGATGATCTCCCACATCTTTTCTTGATCTGGGAATATGGGGAATATGCTAAGTGTGCCCTCATCTATCATACAACATTTCAGATATAAAATTATGTGTTGAGATTGTATTCCTTCAGTAGTTACATATTTCATCCTACTGCCTTCAATCCACCATGATTTTTGCTGAGAAATCAACACTTAAATTTGTAGGAGTTATCTTTCACATAGCATGTTACTTTTCTCTTCTTACTTTCATATCTCTTTCCTTCTGTTTGCATTCTACAGTTTTACTACATTATGCCTGGGATAGTACTTCTCAAGTATCTCCTCTTTGTTTTTCCCAATATTCATGAATACTTGTGCATGTCTTTAATAAATTCAAGAAGTTTTCTGCCATTATTTCTTTTCATATTCTCCTGTTCTTTTCTCTCTTTTTTCTTCTCAAAATCAGTTTATGAATGTATTGGTATTCTTGAGGATAACCCTATGACAGTAATGCTATGCTCACTTTTTATCATAGATATTTTCTTTCTCCATTTCAGGCTGAATCATTTCAATTTTATTGTCTTTGATTTCAATGATTCTTCCTTGTCTAAACTTTCAACTTCTTCTTTCATGTATTTTGAAGTTTTTTTCTTCTCTTTTAGATAGAACATAATTTCTTGTGTCTTTGTCTCATAAGTTTTTAATTAATTAATTAATTAATTTATTTATTTATTTATATTACATATCCCCCCCTTTCTGATTGTTCTTGCTGTGTTCATTTCTCTGTGTTCTTCTGTGTCTGCTCTGTCTCCCCCCGCTGCGGCGATGCGCCAAGCCAGGTCACCGTGCAGTCACGGCTCTGCCCTGCTTGTGGGTGGGTCTGCTTCCATTCCCCAGGTGGCTTTTTGCTCCGTTCCCAGGCGGCTTTGCTCCATTCACAGGCAGCTCGCTCTGCCCATGGCAGCTTTGTCTGTGGCAGCTTTGCCCTGCCCATGGTGGCTCTGCCCTCTCAGGTGGTCTGCCTGCTTGGATAGGTCCCTGGGAACTGAACCCAGGGCCTCCCATGTGGTATACCAGCTCCCTATCCACTGGGCTATACAGCCGGACCCTATCTTTATTTTTAATGAAGTTTTGAATTACAGAAAATTTATATGAAAAATACAGAGGATATCCTAATTCCTCACTCATTCCCCTTACCACATCTTCCCCTATTGACAACATCTTTCATTAGTGTGGTATACTTTTTAAAATTGATGAACAATTATTGAATCATTGCTACTAACTATGGTCTACAGTTTAAATTATGGTTTACACTTTGCACCATACAATTGATAGGTTTTTACAAAATGTATAATTATATTTTATAAAATGTATCTGTCATTACAACAGCATACAGAAAATTCCCATGTCCCCAAAATGTCCCATGTTCCACCCATTATTCTTTCCTTCTCCCCACAGAACTTCCAGTGACCAAAATCTTGATATCAATGTTAAAGCTTTTATTTTACTAGAATAATAAAGCTACTTTGGTCCATACTTGCTTTGTTCATTTCTTTGTTCATTTCTCAGTCTTGAGGATTTTTGAGATGGTGATGCCATCCTGCTTAAAATTCAGAGGGAGCTTAGAGATCTCATAAGCTTTCATTTCACAATGTAAATTTTACAATTTTAATTTATTACCTATGGTATTAAGTCCTTGAGTTGTATGTTTCTAAACTTTGAATCCAGGTATTTATATGAAAAATGTGTCATTGAGTGGCAGGAGCTAACAAAAAAAAATCTAACGCAAAAATCATATTTCACTGTTTTTGAAAATTGGCTACTAGTTTTCTGGTGCTCTCCTTCAGAATCTAGCTTCACTATATAACTTATAATAACTTAGAAAATTGTGTGGGAGAGAGTGTAAACTACCATGTGAAGTATAATCCACTCTCAGTGGCAATGGTACAAAATGTGTTCATCAATTGCAACAAATGTACCACACTAATGAAGGACCACACTAATGAAGGATGTTGTTAATGTGGGAAAATGTGGGAGGGGCAAGGAGTGGGTTGTATGGGAATCCCTTATGTTTTTAATGTAACATTTATGTACTCTAAGTATTTAAAATATATATATATATATGAAAATAAAACTGAGGCAAAAGTGTGGGGCCTCTCCTTTACTAGGAAAATCCCCTCTTTACTAGAATCAGAATGCATTCCTATTTCTATGAAATAGAATTTACCCCTACAGAGGGCTCTATTGCAGTCCTAAAACCAGAAATCCTTTGTACTACATTGAATTTATTGTCTCTTACACTGCTTGTCTTTACCCTGTTTCTGCCTGTATGGCAGGTTCTGGGAAGCACAAGACAACAGTGACTGTCCTGGCTCAGGCCTTCAGGCTGCCACTGAATAGATTTGAACCAATGTACATGCACTTCATTATGTATATAGAAGCTACTCTGCTCTCTTAAAACAGAGAAAGGGGACCCAGAACTAGAGATCAATTGGCTCTCCACTGAGTCAGGGAGGGGTTAGGCTAGATTCCAGCTGGTGTTACCAGTTTTAAGTATCATTTCTTGATTCAGGACTCTCTCTGATGCTGCAATAATTTAACAGATTTCTTGAGCTTGGTGAAGATAGTCTGGACTGTTTATGTAGTTTTTCAAAGATTCTCTGGGTGAACTGACCCTGAAGTGTCTTGTGCTACCAATTTGGTTGCCTGAATCCATCATAATAACATAAAGTACACATATAATTAATGGATGTAATTTTATTTCCCAGAGAAAATTTAATGTAATGAAATTAATTATGGCTAAAAAATCTAACAGAAGGAAGAAATTTTAATATTAAATATTATATTATTCAAAAAGAAGTCAAAAGAGAAGAGTCAGAATTTAAAAAATATATATGTAATGAAAATAGCATAAATAAATAATGATTTTAAATACAGGTGGACTAAACCCTCCATTTAAGTTCCTTATAATTGATGCTGCAAAAAATAAGCCTCAACCATATGATGTCCATATTTAATAGCTGAGGTAGGAAGATAATAGAGTAGGGGGATCCAGGACTCAGACCTTCCAGCAAAACAAAAATTAAACAGGTATAAACAATATATGTTGTTAGAAACAATTAGTTTGAAACTCTGGAGTCAAGAAGAAAACTGTACAGCATCCAGGAAAGAGCAAAATAAAGAGGCTGATAAATTGTTGTAAAGAACTATAGATTGCTAACTTGATGTGGTGGCTACTGATGCCCATCCCTCACTCTCATGGTAGGTTACAGTACAATCCAGCTGCTGGCTAGTTCACTGGTGACATCCTACTTAATGGTGAAAGATGGAAGCTTTCACTCTAACATCAAGAAAAAAGCAAGGATGCCAACTGTCAACACTGTTATTGAAAATTTTACAGGAAGTTCTTAACGAAGCAATGAAGCAAGAAATATAAATAAAAGGTATCCTAGTTGGAAAGTATGAAATACAACTTTCCCTATTTGCAAATTATATGATCCCACATACGGGAAATCCTAAAAATGTGCCACAACAAACTCCCAGAGCCAATAGATGAATCCACCAAAGTGACAGAGTACAGGATCAACTCCCCAAAATTAGTAGTGTTTCTTTATACAGGTGAAATAATCAGAAACATAAACCAAGAAAAAAATTCCATTCACAATAGCAACTAAAAATGTCAATTATCTAGGAATAATTCTAACTAGGTAAGTAAAGAATTTATACACAAAAACTACACAACATTGTGAAAAGTCATCAAAGAAGACCTGAATAAAGAGAAGGGCATTCTGTGTTCATGGGTTAGACTAAATATTGCTAAGATGTCAATCATACCCAAAGCTATTTATAGATTCAATTCAATCCCAATTTCAAAAACCTTCTTATGAGGAAATTGATGAGCTAATCTTCAAATTTATAGGGAACTATAAGTAGCCCAAAATGCTAAAGACATTCTGAAAAGGAAAAATGAAGATGGAGGACTCACACTCCAAACTTAAAACTTATTACAAAGCTACAAAAATAAAAACAGTACCATCCTGGCCCAAGCACAGATGTATAGAGCAATGGAATTGAATTGAGAGATCCAAAATCAACGTTCAGATTTAAGGACAACTGATTATTGACAATTTCCCAATTGAATAGTGTCTTTAGCAAATAGTGTTGGGAAAACTGAACTTCGTGTACAAAAGAGAAACAGAAGAAAGACATCTAGCTAACACCATGTTAAAAAATTAACTAAAAATTGATCAAAGAACTAAATATAAAAATTAGAATTATCAGGAACCTAGAAGAAAAGGTAGGAAGCATCTTCAGGATCTTGTGCTAAGCCATGATTTCTTCGACTTTAAACCCAAAGCACAAGCAAAAAGAGAAAAAAATGCATATATAGGACCTCATTAAAGTTAAAAACTATTGTTCCTCAATGTACTTTACCATGAAAATAATATGTCAGCCTACATAGTGGGAGAATATATTTGGAAACTGAATATTTGATAGTGGTTTAATATCCAGAATATATGAACAACTTAACAACAAAAAATAACCCAATTTAAAAATGGGCAAAAGACTTGAATGCACATCTCTCCAAAGAAGATATACAAATGGCTAAAGAGTAGATGAATATCTAGATGTTCAACATCACTAGGTTTCAGGGACATGAAAATTAAAACCACAATGAGATATCATTTCACACCCACTAGAATGGCTACTATTACAAAAACATAACATTCCAAGTGTTGGAGAAGATGCAGAGAAATAGGAACCCTCATTCACTGCTGGTGGCATTTTAAAAGTGTGCAGCCACTGTGGAAGACAGTATTGTGGTTCCTCAGAGAGCTAAGTATAGAACTACCAAATGTCACAGCAATCCACCTACTAGGTATATACCTAAGATAATTGAGAGCAGGGACATGAATAGATATCTGCACACTGAAGTTCAAAGCTGCATTATTCACAATTGCCAAAAAATGGAAGCAAACCAAGTGTCCATCAAATGATTAATGAACTTTCAGTGAATTGAAGAATTGTACATTCAAAACTTTATCTAATATATAAAATATTATTTTATAATTCTTTGAAACTTACAAAAATTCACTCTGGAAATCCTGCCATATAAACAGTATTTTTTCCATGAGTTGCTTCAAAATCTACATGAAAATTGATTTAATTATTATTAACTAATAAAAGATTCTCAGGAATTTATTTTACATGGTTGTATATAGAGGAAGCAAGCTTTTGGCCATTAATATAATTAAGAAATCTTTATTCATCTCAGCACTGTTTTTTATATTTGTCCAGCATGTTTCTCTTAATATAAAGTACACCAATAAACTAAAATGATAAAACAAATTGCACAAAAGTGTATGGTGGCAAAATACAATGCATCTGCTCTGTTGATTAATTAGCTGCCATTCCCAAACCTGACTGGAGAAACACCATCAAGCTTTCCTTGGATGCCTCAAAAATGACCTGGTTCACACTTCTAGAAAGAAGTTAGTTATGCTGCTCCAGTCAAAGCAAAATATATGAAATTGTGGGTTTTACAAATGTTTGTTGTAAAAGAGGTCAAGTTTCAGGTATTAAAAAAGTTTAATAATAAAATCAGGTATTACTGAAAATTCAGCAAGATAGAATTATTTAAGACATAAGTGTACATATAAATAAGCTTTATATGCACAAAGGAATATACTTGGAGACAAATGCATCTAAATATAATAATATTTAAGAAAGATTTTTTCTTTTTTGTCTAATAATATTTGTATAATGAACAATTATTAATCCTATGATGGTGTCATCAGACAAACTGTGTTATTCCATTCTTGGTGGTTAATTATCTAGCCTTTCAGCCACAGAGCAATTAAGTATTTCTGTAGAAATGACCTCTTTTAACCCAGTCATAAATTAGAGCAACACAAGAGAATACCAAAAACGCTGCTCAACATTATGTGACTTCTAAGGTGAAAACAATTCTGTTACAAACCTAACATAGATGCATTAGTCCTTGAACCTTTATCCATGGCATGATGCCAAGCAATTTTCCTTGGAAATTGGTCCCAGAGATGACCAAATATTGCATTATCAGCAATCGTCAATATAAGAGTTATCCTGGCAATATCAGGATGAAAGGGAGGATATACACTGCCCTGCTTGTGTTCACAGTAGCTCCTGGAATACTTGGGAGATGTAATTTCCAGGTGAACTTTCTATTTGAGCAGGACCTGAACAAACATTTTAGGTAGATTTAGTTTACCTCTCTCTCTCTCTCTCTCTCTCTCTCTCTCACTCACTTTTTTTCTCACTCTCTATATACATATATACATAAAACTTAAACATTAGTTATCTCAAAGAAGAGAAATATGATGTTGCAGAAACCTTAAATCTTTTAAATATTTTATTTGAGAGAAAAACTTTAGGCTGACAAAGTTCTAGACAAATAATGCTGTAGGAATTTTTCACCAACCTCAACTCATTGTAAGTATTTATGTCAAATTTAGGGCATTTTAATTTATCTAGAAAATTGTAATATCATTAGAATATAATGCACAGACATTTAAATATCATGTAGGCATTACCAAGCAATGACAGGATTTCTAGAAATGGAAATGTAGAATTTATGGAATCAAAATCAGAGTCATCAAGCAATGAACACCTATTGAAAATATAATATTTGGAATAAGTTTAAGAATCTGTTAAAAAATCTAGCTTCTTAAAATTAATACTATTGTGTGCTTTGTAATGTAAATGCACCTAAGGTTTAATTTCTGATTTGCCATTTGTACTATATAATATTGGCAATAACAGAAGAATAATTGAATTAAAAATCTATAGGATTGTTTATTACATAACTAGAGTTTTGTTTTTCTGAAATTAAATACAAAGAAGGAAGATAGTATTATGATCATGATCTCTGGACTCAACCAATTTTGGTAGAATCACCATACCAAAAAGTTAATGGTTGTGTCTCTGGATAAGTCACTTAAATTTCCATAACCTTTGTCTCATCTAAAAAATATGTAAAATAGTACTACTTATGATAAAATATAATATAATATAATATAATATAATATAATATAATATAATATAATATAATATAATAAATGTTTTAATGTAGGGAATATTGTTAAGAGTATCAAGTCATTCTATTATGCATATATATGAATTTCCATTATAAAATATCCGAGGTTGATTTATAGCAAATTTATATTTGGCAATTGTTTTGGTCAGCCACAGGCGTGCCTTTTGAAATATACCAAAGATTGGTCGGTCTTTATAAAGGGTATTTATTTGGGGTAGAAGCTTACAGTTACCAGGCCACAAAGCATAAATTTCTTCCCATACCAGAGTCCATGCCCTGGAGCAAGATGGCTGCCGATGTCTCCAGGGTTCAGGCTTCCAGGTTCCTTTGTTCC
>PVKH010040505.1:0-11056 GCA_004027955.1 Chaetophractus vellerosus | reverse complement strand
GTAACTGTAAGCTTCTACCCCAAATAAATACCTTTTATAAAAGCCAACAGATTTCTGATATTTTGCAGCAGCACCTCTTTGGCTGACTAATACAATAGGGGATACCCATATATGCAACCCCATTTTCCCCCCATTAACATCTGTAATGGTTTGAGTTTGATTTAATTATGAATTCCAAAAATATAGATTAGATTATGTTTGTAAACTAATCTGTTCATCTGGGCATGATTAAGTTATGAGTAGGGCGTTAACTGCCACGTCAGTGAGACGTTGAGCCCCACCCCTCGGTGGGCATGGTCTCAAGTATAAAAGGCTAGAGAGAAGCAGATTGAGAAAAGCAGATTGAGAGAAGAGATTTAGAGAAGCAGATTTGAGAAGCAGTTCTGATGTTGGAGTGAGCCATTCGCCCGATAGTCTACAGCTGAACTCGTGAAGGAAACAGAAGCTAAGCCTGGAGAGAAACACAGCCCCAGGAACAAAGGAATCCGGAAGCCTGAACCCTGGAAACGTCAGCAGCCATCTTACTCCAACACATGGACTTTGGTATGGGAAGAGATTTATGCTTTGTGGCCTGGTGACTGTAAGCTTCTACCCCAAATAAATACCCTTTATAAAGACTGACCAGTCTTTGGTATATTTCAAAAGGCACACCTTTGGCTGACCAAAACAACATCTTTCATTAGTGTGGTACATTTATTTTGAAGCATTGCTACTAATCATGGTCAATAGTTTATATTATAGTTTACACTTTGCACCACACAATTTTATAGGTTTCAACAGAATGTATAATGGCCTGTATCCATCATTGCAGTGTCATGCAGGACAATTCCAATGTCCCAAAAATGCCTCCATGTTACAAGTATTCTTCCCTCTCCTCCCCTCAGAACATCTGGTGGCCACTGCTTTTATATCAATGATAGAAGTTCTTCCATTGCTAGAATAATAATGTTTACTTTAGTCCATAGTTGCATTCCCCCCTTATGTTTGTTCATTTCCTCAATCTTGAGGATTTGGGGATGGTGACACCTACTCTGTTTCTGATTGAGAGGGGCTTAGATCCCATGGGGAAGATGGATGGAACTGTCTTGTTGCACTTGTGGATACTCTGTGTTTTGGGGGACATCATCCTTTTGTTAGTTATCCTGAGTGAGTCCAATGAACTGGAGAGTAGGTGTTGCAACTCTGCTGAGATTCAGGGCTCAATCGGCATATGAACAGATCAAAGATTTAAGTCTCTGGGACATATATTTAATGAGTATAGTGCTAATTGTAGGTTCAAATAAAAGGGGCAGAAGAGCCATGAGTTAATGAGTCTAACTCTGTTACATTGGGGAGCATACATCCCAAAGTAAGGCCCACTGACGGGTGCCAAATTCCTGAGATTGTATGCCCTGCCTATAGTGTCTAGATGTCTCTAGAGCCCTCAGGAGCCCTGCTGTTTGAGGCACTGTTTACTGTACCAGTCAATGAGATCCTGCTAAGATGTGCATAAGCTTAACCTCTAAAATGACCTCCTGACTCACTTTCATTCTTAGCCATAAAAAGTCATTTGTATTTAATATCTCCCCCTTTTTGTCTATGTCTTTTTCCAAATGCATTGCTAGTTGGCACTTGGTAATAATCTCTTGGTGCTAGGGAGGCTCATACCTGGGTGTCACATCCCATGCTGGGTTAAGGTAGTGCATTTATATGCTGAGTTTGGCTTAGAGAGAGGCCACATTTGAGCAACAAGGAGATCTTCAGGAGGTAACTCTTAGGCAATATATAAAATTAGGCTAAGTTTCAATTTCACAAGAACAAGGTTCATAAATACAACCATTAATAACAAGATCATGATGCAATTGTCTGTCCTCCTTTGCTAGGCACTGCCTGTGTACTCGGGGGATTCTTGCTGCTTTATTAGAGAATGTAGCAGGACTTCCCAGGATGGGAATTCAATATTCTTTCGGTTATTGCATGAGTCTCCACCCACTGAGACAATGCCCCATGACCACTTGAATATATTCATATGCCAAAGAGGCATGTCCCAGGTTCACCCCTCCCCAAACATTCCCCATCACTGACACCCCACAGCAGTAATCCTCCCCTGCCACAGTTGTGAACCTTCTGTGATCCAAAACCTCCCCCAAAACAAAGCCAAAAATATAAACAAATAAAAATAAGAAAATAAAACAACAAATAAAATACCAAAAAATAAAAAATAAAATAAAATAAAAACTTTTTTTCTGTGCTTTTCATCACTGTAAGATTGTTGTCTTTTATATACAGTGACAATTTCTTCTGTATGTTTCCCCAGTGTCTTTTTTCACTTTATCTTCAAAGAAGCTTTAGGTTATAGAAAAGTCTCATAGAAAATATAGCAGATTCCCATATACCCAACCCCCTTCCCTGCTCCCACTCTCCCCTATTAATTACATTTTACATGTGTATGGCACATTTGTTACAATTGGTGTACAAATATTGAAGTACTGCTACTAACCATGGTCAATAGTTTACATTATAGTTTACAGTGTGCACCATACACTTTTAAGGTTTTGACAAAATTTTAAATGGCCTGTATCCATCATTACAAGATCATGCAGAACAATTCCAATGCCTGAAAAATAGCCTTACCCTCCCCTCAGAACCTATGTTAACCACTAAGTTTCAGTTTTTGAAGAATAAAGTTCGAATTATATGCAATAATATTGAGGGCTTGACATATTGGTCTGTTTTCTTTTATTAGGCACTGCCTATGTTCTCGAGAGAGCCTTGACCCTCTAATTGAGAACATAGCAGGACTCCCTAGGATGGGGGTTTAATATTTCCTTGTTTATTGTGTGGGTTTCCACCCACTGAGATAATACACTATGACCAGATGAACACTTTCATATTCTATAGAAGCATGCCGCAGGTGCACCCTATCCCATATATCCCCTCACTCCCAATGCCCTAGACCAGTAACGCTCTCCTGCCATATTTGCCAAAAGAACATTCCCACCATTGTAGTTTTAACCACAGACCTACTAATCCCCAGAGTTTAACTGCTCCTGCCTCCAGCTTTCCCCCCAGTTCAATGGATAGTCCAACCCAATCCCTACCAACTCCCCCTTACATTCCATCACCATCAAACCCAATTACATCACTATGCCACTATCACACCCATCCACTGCCCAACCAACCCATTCCACCTTATCATAGATTTTTCCCATATTAGCACCAGCTCACCACCCTCAACTCCCTTTCTGTCTCCTGATAATAGCCTATCTTCCAGGCTCTAGTTCTGTGAGTCTACTCAATTTGCTTAAGTCATATACGTGAGGTCATGTAATATTTGCCCTTCAGTGACTGGCTTATTTCACTCAACATAAGGTCTTCAAGATTCATACATGTTGTCCCATGTGTTACTACTGCATTCCTTCTTACAATATTCCATTGTATACATATACCATAGTTTGCTCATCCATTCATCTGTTGATGGACACTTGGGTTAGCTCCCAACTATTGGCAATAGTGAATAATGCCACTATGAACATCGGTGTGCATGTATCTGTTCATGCCCCTGCTTTCAATTCTTCTGGGTATGTACCCAGCAGCGAGATTGCTGGATCATATGGCATATCTATAGTTAGCTTCCTGAGGAACCACCAAACCATCCTCCACATTGGCTGTACCATTCTACATTCCCACCAGCAGTGGATGAGGGTTCCATTTCCTCCATATCCTCTCCAACACTTGTAGTCCTTTGTTTTTTGAACAGTCACCTATCTATTGGTATAAGATGATATCTCAATGTAGTTATGTAGTTTTTTGTTTTTTTTTTCGAGGTACCAGGGCCAGGGATTGAACCTGGGACCTCATATGTGGGAAGCTGGAACTCAACCACTGAGCCATATCGGCTTCCCTGAGTTGTTTTTTTCATTTGTTTGTTGTTTGTTTTTTTTCCTTTTAGGAGGCACCAGGAACCAAAATCAAGATCTCCCATGTGGGAAGCAGGCACTCAACTGCTTGAGCCACATCCACTCCCCACACTGTAGTTTTTATTTGCATTTCCCTAATAGCTAGTGATGTTGTGCATATTTTCATGTGCTTTTTTACCCCTTTGTATTTCCTCTTTGGAAGAGTGTCTATTCAAATCTCTTGCCCATTTTTAAAATGAGTTGTTTGTCTTTTTATTTTCAAGGTGTAGGATTTCTTTATATATGCTGGGCATTAGGCCATTACTGGATAAATAGTTACCAAATATTTTTTTCCCATTGAGTAGGCTGCCTTTCCACTTTCTTGACAAACTCCTCTGAAGCAAATATTTTTTAAGATTTATTTTATTTATTTATTTCTCCCCACCCCCTTGTTGTTTTTCACTTGCTGTGTCTGTTCATCTTCCTTGTTTCTTTAGGAGGCTCCAGGAGCCAAACCCGGGACCTCTGATGTGGGAGGGAGGTGCCTAATCACTTAAGCCACCTCCACTCTCTGCTTTGTTGTCTCTCTCATTATGTTTTTCCTCCCCACATCTCTTGTTGCATCATCTTGTTTCATCAGCTCACTGAACCTGCCCATCATGTCAGCTTGCTGTCTTCTTTAGGAGGTACTGGGATTTGAACCAGCGATCTCCCATGTGGTAGGCAGGAGTCCAGTCACCTGAGCCACATCCGCTTCCCCACAAAATTTTTAATTTTGAGGCTGTCCCATTTATCTACATTATCTTTTGTTGCTCCCACTTTGGGTGTAAAGTTTGTGAAGCCATTTCCTACTACAAGATCTCATAGATGGTTCCCTACATTATATTCTAGGAGCTTTATGGTCTTGGCTCTTATATTTAGGTCTTTGATCAATCTTGAGTTAATTCTTATATAGGGTGTGAAATGGTGATCCTCTCTCATTCTTTTGGATATGGATATCCAGTGCTCCAAGCAACATTTGTTGAAGAGGCCATTCTCTCCCAGTTGAATGGGCTTGGTGGCCTTGTTGAATATCAGTTGACTATATATGCAAGGATCAATATCAGAACTCTCAATTCGGTTCCATTGGTCATTATGTCTATCCTTGTGCCAATATCATGCAGTTTTGACCACTATAGCTTTGTAGTATAAAGTCAGGTAGCATGATTCTTCCAATTTTATTTTTCCTTTTCAATATGTTTTTGGCTATTCAGGGCCATTTGTCCTTCCAAATACATTTCATAATTAGCTGTTCAATTCAGTTAAAAAAATGCTGTTTTAATTTTTATTGGGATTGCATTAAATTTGTAAATCAATTTGGGTAGGACAGACATCTGAATGATGTTTATTCTTCCAATCCATGAACATGGAATATTCTTCTATTTGTTTAGGTCTTTTTAAATTTCCTTTAACAATGTTGTGTAGTTTTCTGTATATGAGTCCTTTACATCTTTAATTAAGTTTATTCCTAGGTATTTGATTCTTTTAGTTGCTATTGTAAATGGATTTTTTTTCTTGATTTCCTCAGATTGCACATTATTAATGCACAGAAATGCTACTGATTTTTTGCATGTTGATCTTATATCCTGCCACTTTACTGAATTCATTTATCAGCTCAGAAGCTTTGTTGTAGATTTCTCAGAGCTTTTTATGCATAGGATGATGTCATCTGCAAATAGTGAAATGTTTACTTCTTCCTTTCTGATTTGGATGCCTTTTGTATCTTTTTCTTGCCTAAGTGCGCAAGCGAGTACTTCTAACACAATGTTAAATAAGAGTGGTAAACAGTGTGCATATTTGTCTTGTTCCAGATCTTAGAAGGAAAGCCTTTAGCATTTTACCATTGAGTATGATGTTAGTTGTGGGTTTTTTCATAGATACCCTTTATCATGTTGAGGAAGATTCCTTCTATTCCTATCTTCTGAATCTTCTGAAGTGCTTTTATCAAGAAGGGATGCTGTATTTTGTCGAATGCTTTTTCTGCATCAATAGAGATGATCATGTAATTTTTTTCTCTCAATCTCTTAATGTGGTGTATTACATTGATTGATTTTCTTATGTTGAACCATCCTTGCATACCAGGGATGAAACCCACTTGGTCATGGTGTATAATTCATTTGATATCTTGTTGAATATGATTAGCAAGCATTTTGTTAAGGATTTTAGCATCCAGGTTCATTAGAGAGATTGGTCTGTAGTTTTCTTTTCTTGTAGTTTCTTTATGTGGCTTTGGTATTAATGTGATGTCAGTATCATGGAATGAGTTAGGCAATGTTCCCTCCACTTCTATTTTTTGGACGAGTTTAAGCAGGATTGGTGTTAGTTCTTCACCTGTGAAGCCACCTGGTCCTGGGCTTTTCTTAATTGGGAGGTTTTTGATGATTAATTCAATCTAATTACTTGTGATTGGTCTGTTGACTTCATCAATGTAAGCTGTTGTGTGTTTCTAGAAATTTGTCCATTTCATCTAAGTTATCCATCTTGTTGGCATACAATTTTTCAAAGTATCCTCTTATGATACTCTATTTCTGTGGGATCAGCATATAGATGAGTCATATTTCCTTATCCATTTGCCAATCTGTGTCTTTGGAGAGTTTAATCCATTAACATTCAATGTTATTACTGTGAAGGCAGTACTTACATTAGCCATAAATTTTTAGGTTTATATATGACATATTTTGTTTTTATTTCTCTTTTTAGTTACTTACTATTAATTTTCCTTTCTATACTCCCCTCCAACTCTCCCTCTCCTCTTTATCCTTTCAACCTGCAGAACTCCCTTTAGTATTTCTTGAAGGGCAGGCTTCTTTTTGACAAACTCTCTTAATTTCTATTTATCTGTGAATATTTTGAACTCTCCCTCATTTTTTAATGTCAGCTTTGCTGGATACAGCATTCTTGGCAGACAGTTTTTTTCTGTTAGCACCTTAAGTATACCATACCACTGCCTTCTTGCCTCCATGGTTTCAGATGAGAAATCAGTGCTTAATCTTATCGAGCTTCCCTTTAATATGATGGATTTCTTTCCTCTTGCTGCTTTCAATAGTCTCTCTTTGTCTTGAGCATTTGACAATTTCATAAGTATATGTCTCGGGGTAGACCTGTTAGGATTTATACTGTTTGGAGTGTGCTACACTTCCTAGACATGTACGTGCATGTCCCTCAAAAGAATTGGGAAATTTTCAGCCATTATATCCTCCAACACTCATTCTGTCCCCTTTCTCTTCTCTTCTCCCTCTGGAATGCCTATAATGTGTTAGTTTGTGTGTGTGGTTTTTTTTTTTTTCATTAATTTTTTAAAAAGATACATAGATTACATAAATGTTACACAAAAATTATAGGGGTACCCATATGCCCCATCTTCCACACCTCCCACAACCTCCCACATATACTTTCTTCATTAGTGTGGCATATCACCTGCAATAGATATACACATTTTGGGGCTTTGCCACTAAGCATGGACCGAAGTTCACATTGTAGACCACACTCTCTCCCACACAGTTCTGCATGTTATATGATGATATAAAATGGCCTATATCTGTCATTGCAATATCACTCAGGATAATTCCCAAGTCCCAAAAAACCCTTGTATTACAACTGCTTTTCCCTCTCCCTGTAACCAAAGCGTCCAGTGGCCACTGGCTCCACAAAATGTTGTAATTTCTTCCATTGTGTGAATCACAATAAGTCTATAACAGAATACCAGTAAGTGCACCCTAGTCCATAGCTCTTCCCCCAATCCTGAGGAGTCTGGGATGGTGATATCCACTCCACCTCCAAGTGAGAGGGGGCTTGTATCCCATGGATATTATGGATGGGATTATCCTGCCTGCAGCTGCAGACTCTCTCCATTCCCTGGGATAGCAATTGTCCATCATCATCTTCCCACTAGGTGTCCTGGGTGAGTCCATTGAGTTGCAGTGTAGGAGTTGCAGCTCCACCGAGCTTTGCATCCAGCTGGTACATGGACAGCCCATAGATTCTGCTCTCTGGAAGTACACCTAAAACTCTGGCATCACATATAGGTTTGAATAGAAGAGACAGATGGACCATGTGCAGGGAATACATATTTCAGTCAGACTCTGTCACTCTCAGGAGCAGGATTCCAAATTAGGGCCCACTGATAAGGCACCAAACTCGGGTTATCTGCCCTGATATAGGACCTGGATGTCTCCAGAGCCCTCAGGAGCCCCTCTGTTTGGGGTGATATCTGCATTGGAAGCCTATGAGGTCCTACTGAGATGTGCATAAGTGTTACCTCTGGGATGACCTCCCGACTCACTTTGAAGTCTCTTAGCCCTATGAACTCATTTGTCTTTACCATTACCCCCCCCCCTTTTTTTTAAGTCTTTTTCCAGTCGTATTGCCCATTGGCACTTGTTAGTAATCCCTTGTTGCCAGGGAGGCTCATCCCCGGGAGTCATGTCCCACGCTGGGAGGAAGGTAATACATTCATATGCTGCGTTTGGCTTAGAGAGAGGCCACATTTGAGCAACAAGGAGGCTCTAAGGAGGCAACTCCTAGGCACCCCATAACAATAGGCTGTTTTAATTTCAAGAGCAAAGACTCATAAGGCTAGTCATCAATAACAAGGGCCCATCAATGGATCATCCTCCTTTGCCAGACACTGCCCCTACACTTGGGGGGCTGTTGCTACTCCCTTGGAGAATTTGGCAGAGCTCTCAAGGATGGGAACCCAGTATTCTCTCATTTATTGAGTGATTATCCACCCCGTGACCATGCCCCATGAGCATCTGAACAATTTTATATACCTTTTATGTATGTTCAAGTGAATTTCCTCCCATGCACCCCCAACCCTGACACCCCCCACCAATGATCCTCTCCCTGTTGTAACCCTTCTGTGATCCAAAGCGTCTTCAAAGGTGAAGCCAATACAACAGTCAAATACAATTAATAGGAAAATGAAATAATAATGATATTTAAATGTAAGAGTTAAAATATATGAAAACTTAAAAAATAAAATAATATTAAAGGATTGGGTTATTCAAAAAATGTGAAAAATTAAAAATAAATAAATATATATTTTTTTCCATTTTGCCTTCTGTCAGTGCAATATCTGGTGTCCAGTCTGTTCTGTGGCACCTTCCCCTTATCACTCCCCAGTGTCCCACCAATTTTCATTTAATTTTCAAAGAAGTTTTAGGTCACAGCAAAGTCACACACAGAATACAAGACACTCTCATGTACTTAACCTCCTCCCCCATTCCCCACCCCATACCAAAACCTTTTTGTATGTGGATGGCAGCACCATTATAACTGATATACAGATAGTGAAACACAGCTACCAAAAATTATCATTGGTCCACAGCATGGTCCTCATTTTAGATTGTACACTTTTATAAATTTTGATGATATTCACCCTGTCCTGTGTCCATCACTGCAAGGCAATGGAAAACATTTCAACTGACCACTAAATGCCCCCTGTTTGATCCACTCTGTTCCTCCCTTTCCCTCCCCCCAGCGCCCATTTTAGATGTACTATCTGTGACATCATTAATTCTTTTCTCTGCCTGTTCAAATATGTTTTTATGTGCTTCTGGTCTATTTTTTATTTCTTGCATTTTTGCCATTCATCACCATCAGATCCATTCTTTTTATGTATGTTTATGATTTCTTCAGTATGCTCCCCAAGAGTCTTCTTAATACCTTTTATCTCTTTCTTCACTTAAGTTGATTCATGACATTTGTTTGGACATCGTTCATTAGTTGTTCCACATTCTGCATGTCCTCCTGTTTTTAAATTTGTTCATTAGACTGAGCCATATCTTCCTTTTTCTTAGTATGGCTTGTAATTTTTTGTCGGTGTCTAGGCATCTGTGAATAGTGATGGGCTTATTCAGATGGTTAGCTTCTCTTTCTAATCTAGGGTTTTATATTGTTTTGTGTTAAGGTTCCTTTTGACACTTGGTTCCACTTATTCTATATTCGTGTAGTTGTCTGTGTTCCCTTGAAAAAATATTAAGACCATAGAAAAGGAAAGAGAAAAGAAGAGAAAAAGAAGAATAGTAATAATAAAAAAGATAGAAAAGGAACCATAAAAAAAGCCAGGAAAATAAGTAATAAGTGAAAAATCATTAAAAAATACAAAGAAATAAGAATTTAAAAATGAAATGAGAAAATATAAAATAAAATAAAACCCAGAAAGATGAGTAAGGAAGAAAGAAAAAAGGAAAGAAAAAAAAGGAACAAACAAGCAAAGGTGGAATGAAAGAAAAGCAGTGGAAGAGGGTGGGCTAGCATTTCCTATTTGTCTTGTACACTAGTTGCACACTGTACCTTTTAATGTTTTAAAATATTACCATTGGGATTTATTTCCTGAGATGCCTGTTGTTGTTTTTTAACCAACTGGTGAGAAGACATATTTTCTTGAGCTTCAGCCCTCCTATCAGGAAGGTCTACCCAAGGTGAATACAGTGTGCAGGGTTTTCTCTGTCTTTCTGGGCCTCTGTCTTGTCCTGGGCTTTTGCTTGTTAATTGTTTTGGAGTTCCCCTGCTTAGTGAAGACCATTTGTCCCTTCTGTTTCCCAGGAGACAGACCTCTATAGTTTTTTACACGCCTTTCATATTCTCAAACTGCTTTTGCCTAGAAGGCGAATTCTAAGAGGGGGGTACACCAGAGAGGAGACTCCCAAGTCAGTCTTTCTCAGTCAAAAATGGACTAGAGAACCACAAAGGGGGCACAGATTGGTTTCAATTTGCCCAGGGGAAGGAACAGAAAGGTTGCCAAAATCTACAATGGGTCCCCAAAGCTGAGCTTTCCTGGCCTTCCCAGCAGATGCAGCCCTTCAGCTAACTGTCCCCCACAGCCTTGAGGAAGCACTGCAACTTTAAAATCTCTACTGCTTCCTCTCCTGTCCAGGGAGGGTTGAAACAATGGCTGCCACCACTTTTGTCTGGGATATACTGAAACAATAGCTGCCCTCATATTTGGGCCCCAAGTTATCTGTATTTGCTCATCAAAAACTGTGATCTGTAATTGGCCATGCCCATCCGTTCTGGGGGAAGACGATATTTATGACCCTTTCTGTTACCAGTAAGCTTGCCAGGGTCTGGATGGTAGTTAGCTATGAGAGTGAAGTGTGGGTGCCAGTAGCCACCATGCAGAAAGCAACGTACTG
>PVKH010040504.1:0-11054 GCA_004027955.1 Chaetophractus vellerosus | reverse complement strand
AATTTAATCAAGGGCCCCTCAACTGAATCCAATATAATCAAAGGGCATCACACCCAGAAGAATAGATTAGTTTGCAAACATAATCTTTCCCTTTTTGGGTTTCACAAACATAATCTCAAACTGTCAGTCAGTAACCTCAAAATTGTTACTGTACGTAGTAGAATGAAATATTGTTGCTATGATATTTCAGAACACTTTTGCTGGCAGTAGAATATAGTGTTGTAAAAAAAAGACTATCAGTTAGAAGATTAGATTATAATCTTGATTTTTTTTCTTTTCTTTTTATCCCCTCTACCAACTGGCTCTACAATCTGTGAAAGCACCTTTTTCTGTCTGAAGCTCGTCTGCCTAGTGTTGGTCTGGCCTGGATAATTATTTCCAGGGAGGACTGGCTATATAATTAGTGGGGCCTGTAAAAATGTCCATGTGGGGCCCTTTATTAAAAAAATTAAGAATTTCAAGACAGTGACAGCAGAGCTTTAAACCAAGCATGGGGCCTTCTGAGCACAGGGCCCTGTGTGCCTGAACAGGTTACATGCTCATGACCCAGCCCTGTCTCCCAGACTGGGACAGGTGTGAGGGTAAGTCTTTTGTGAGACTATCTGTGCACAGCCTGCATGTGTGTGGAAGGACACTTTAAACACACCAGTTATGAAGGGGGCGTGGCTAATTATAGCTTTACCTTGCATAAACCAAAATAATTGCAGAGAGAGTTTAAGTATTTAAATGTGGATAAGCGATACTTGGTCCTAAACACTCGCTAGCATAACTTGAAGACAAGTAATCATTTTTACACAGTGACCTGTTTAGTATCCTTCATGTATTAAGAACTTAAATGGAAACTGGTGAATTGTACTTAGAGTCACCTTCACCTTCTGTGCCGTTAATGCTTTATTTCTGGGTAAAACTTGGTGTGAATAGCTCCTCCTCTCCCTCCTCTTCCACTTCTTCTGAATATATAGACCTCTGCTTTATATCAGCCAAGTATTAGCAGAGTAATCCTCTGCTAAGCCTGACCCACCAGGTTTCCAAACAAACTCAAATGTGTCTGAATTCCAGCTTAGTCCCCAAATTGAACTTTCCCCAAATATGCGCTATGATAAAAGATGTAATTTATGAGGCTTAATTTAAGGTTGACTTGTTAGGAAATGTTTATTTACCGAAGCGTGTAAGGAAAGGAAGGAAGACAAGGCAGCTTGGCGTTTTATTGGTGTTGGCAGGCCTAGTGCAGAGACCTACCTCTTAGGTTTTTGTGAGCATCGAAGCCCTGTGAAGCGCTGAGACTGCGGTAGTCACGGTGCAAGTACTCAATTGTTGCTGCTTGTAACATTTATAGTCTAATATTATTATCAGAGCATATCTTCATGAACACCTGGAAATTGCTAGGTTCTACCCATTCTATTAATTTGTGTTCACATTAAAAATATGCTTCCTTCCCTGATTCATAATTTATCTAAAACTAGTACATGTAAAATTAGAGAAAGCTTCCCTTTCCTTCCCAGCATGGAGTCAGAGCATCTGCGGAAGTGGGGCAGTGAGGGGGAGAGCGGGGATACTGCGCGAGGTGTCTGCAGCAGGCAAGCTGGGTGTTCGGTGGTGTGTGGGCAGAGAAGGCATGCAGAAGAGGCAGCTGGGGTATTGGCGAGATTGGTTACATTGAGCAGATACATTCATTGACAAATTAAGTAACTATATTGAGAAAAATGGGAACAAGCTTACTCACTGAGAAGAAATTTACAAATTTGTAAAGTGGTAGACTAAAAAGAACCCTGAAGTATTTATTGCATTGGAGTTGGACTTATCAGTAAGAACTCATAGGTTTATATATAGAGACACATACAGAAGTAGTGCTATATGAATGTGAATGAGCATATAAATATATATGAATGTGTATGTATATACATACATATATTTCCTAACTCTTCTGAGAAGACCTAGAAGCAATAATATCCTCTTTACTATGACCCTACTGTGCCCGGATCTTTGTTTTTAAATTCTTCCCTCCACAAGTGCTCCTTTGGGGAAATGGTTGATTCTTGGATGAGTTCCGACCTCTTTATAGCCCTGTACTTTCTTCAAGAAATGGATTTTTTATTTTTACTCTGTGTTTTAGAAATATGCCTCTGCAGACAAAATCTCTCCTTTATCAGATTCCCGAACCCCCTAAAAATATTTGCCATTCTACCTTTTGTTTTTGTTTTTGTTTTTCATTTTGCTCTTAGGACTCGGTGTAACACCTTTCATTGAAAAGAAGAGAGGGGAGACATTTTAATATGTATATGCCAGCAATTTTTTGGTATTAATATACTTATTTTTGAGTATGGATGAAAGAAATGTCCAAAAACATGGTGGGGCTATCTCATCACAATTACCTGAGTAGTTTTGTCACTTTACCTTGTATATACATTTTCTGTTTGACAGAGATGCTGGATATGAAATATTCTGGGTTTCAGAAACATGATTTATCTCTTCAGAGGCCAAAGATATTATTTCTATTAGGTCGTTGAGGTACCCCTCCACCTCCTTCCTTCTTCTGGGAAGAAATGTCATTTTCAAGTGTAATTACCATGACCTGGAAAAACTGACACTCATAATTATTAGTTTACAAAATAATTAAACTTTTCAGATTCTGAGTACATAGACATACTACTAGTATAGTAGTAACAAATTGAGTCAGATTGATTATTGCAAGGGAATGATTTCCCAGGTAGATATTTTATGATCTATATATTTTTTTAATCTAAGAATTTAATGTAGTGTGAGACCTGAAAGCAGGAATTCTGATATTGAATAATAGAATTATTCTTGTTAGAAGTTCAAAAATAAATTACCTTTAGTTGTCTTGGCTTATACTCCTCTATTAGCTCTTTTACCACCATTTTTTTTTCTCTGAATAAGCATCTCAATAAGACATTGAAAAGGTGTGGGATATTTTGAGAAATTTATAGAAAGATCTTACAAGTTTCACTACCTTTTAAATCCAGAGATTTAAAAATGTGAATGAAAAAAAAAAACTCGTGAGAAGTTAAAAAATAACGATCGCATTTACGTGTTTTATCCATTTCAGACACGGAATCGTTTTGAAGGAACAAGGTCAGAAGTGGAAGAACTTATGAACAAAATCAGACAGAATCCCAAGGACCACAAACGAGCAAGTCAGTTTACAGCAGAAGGCTACCTTTATGTACAGGAAAAAAGTAAGAGGCATTCAAATGAATGAACGAGTGGTTAAAAATCCAAGTTATTTTATAATGCTGCTATTATTAGTATAATGACTATGGCATCTTGGGAATAATTATCCTGGCCACTTTCTTCACTCCCTCCTATCTTCGGAGACATATTTGGCATTCCTGCTGTAGAGACTGGACAGTGTGGTTAGGATCCCTCGGCATCTGTTCCACACAGCGGCTCCTTGGGACTTGCTTGTAAGGCGGCCAGAGTCTGGACTGAGGCTGAACAACAGGCAGGCAGGAAAGGGTATTGCTATTTGTTTTCATGATCATTACCTTTTCCTCCCTTCCCTCACCCCCATCTGTATTACAGATGCTCATACACACACATCCTTCCCCCTCTCCAAGCTCCTTACAGTCAACGGGGACATATTTCTATTTTTCCTTCACATTGATCTGGGATAGTTGAAGTTTTTAACCAGGATTACCAGGGAGATTCCAGGTAGCTGTAAAAAATATTCCTACATAGCATCCTAACTTATTTCACAGAGGTTTTAACACTGTTGCTATCTTAGTGAATATGCAGTACATTGGGCATCCTTTATTTTGAAAATTAAGGGACCCTGAAACCTTTTCAAACTTTTAACAATTTGTTTTTTTTTTTTTCTAAACACTGAAGCTCTTCAAAGTCAGTTCTTTAATTGGAGAACATTATTGCTAGTTGTATAAAGGAAGAGAATGTGAAAAGCTTGCTTTACTTACTATTTTCCTTCCTTACCCCTTAATGATAATTAGAGTGCCTTAAAATTGTCATTTCATTTGTTATACTTGGCTAATTTGCATGATTTTCAAAATGACCAATTTAGTAGCAGAGAGTATTCAGCAAACAGGTACATACGTGATATCTGTGTTTTTGAATTGAAGTTTATGTTGTAAGCACAGCAGGATGTCATACTTTCTCATTTGCCCTTATATTACCTGGGATATCACAGTCTTTACTAATCATGTAGAGCAGTAGGGGATATGGCAGAACTCTGAAATTTTCCTTAGTCCAAATTTGTTTATTGAATTTGAAAGAACTAATCCAGAGTACAAACATGAGGATGATAGAATTATTTTTATTATATGCCCATGTGAAAATCACATGAAGCTTTAATTTTTGGATAGATTAATAACTCTTGCTCAGGTTATTGGCTTTGAGAGGAATCGAGCCAGAACTAGCCAGGAAAAAACAACAATAACAATAGTGGCAAAATTCTATCATTTACTAAATGCAGAACTCTGTGCGATAGGCACTTTATACAACTTGTCACCTTTAATCCATAAAACCACCCCATAAAGTGTAAGGTGCTGTTACTATCCCACGTATAGGTGAGGTAACTGAGGCGTTGAGAAGTAAATAATGTTTACTAGATCACACAGCTACTAAATACTGGAATTGCTGGCCTGAGACTGGATTCGGTTTGTACCTTCTCTCTAATATTGCCTGGACTCGGTTTGCACCCCCTCTCTAATATTGCCTGGAGCTCAGACAGGCGTGAAGGAGCTTCAGCAACCTCTTTGCTCAGAGTCAGGTGAGTGTGAGAAGGGGCTGATGGCTTGGAAAGTGGAAAGACCTTGAGACTTGAGGCTAGCGCCTCTGATTTGAGGTTTGGCGTCTTCATTTCTCAGGTCTTTGGTCTTAAGCTTAAGTTTCTTCAGATTAGAAACACAGTAATGTACCATCCCTGTCTTTGAGATTTTTTTCCTTAGTATTAAATGACATATCTGTGAATTATTTTTGTGAACCAGAGAGCACTGTACAAATGGTAGTTGTTTATAACACACACTCCAGTGGTTCCTCAATTCTAGTCTTTGGACTAATGAGGATGATGGTCTGAGGTGAAGTTTACAGTCATCTAATAACCTCTTTCTTCCCCTACCCCAATACAGTGCAATTAGCTTTTCCTAAAGCTAACTGCATTTCCTTTAAGTTAGTCTTTTTTCCCCCTCCTGAGTTTGTCCTTACTGATTTTTAGGTATAGAAGCTTTGTAGATGAATTTATGGTGATAATATATTTTAATTGCCTTTTAAAAATGTCTTTACTGAATAAAAGAAAACATTGTCAGCCTCTGCTGGCCAAACCTTTTTTAGGTTATGATGGGACTTTTACTGGTGTGTGGAATTCCAGATGCTAGGACTCCTGACAGGAGCACTGTCCTGTAAGAGCTCTGATGGTGGCAGTACTGACAGTGAGAGTTAGAAGGGATTCTGATAAAATTCGGCTGCATCTGTGGACAGCTTATCCCTCCATATGGCTCCTATATTTCTTATCCTTCACCTTTCATTTCTGAAGCTTAGCTTTCCCATCATTAGTAGGGCAGGTGCTAAGGTGGAGTTAAAGCTGTAGGTGGGTTTCCAGGCTAGATGCTTTTTCTCAGCACTCTGACTCTACAGTTCTTTCATTCTGAGAGAAGAAAATTGAGCCCCAAACCATCAGCATATATTAAATGGAACTTTTGAAACCCCTGCAAATTCTTTATACCTAGAAACAAACAAGCAAAGGTAGCTTACAAGTAAGAGTTTTCAGGTAGGAGATGACCGTTGCTTCTTCCAGCAAACTATTTAAAAGTTTGTCTTTAAACCACTTCTGTATTGGTAAAAATGTCTTAGGTTCTTGCCTCAAGTTACCTGTGTGTGCATATGTGCCTCCTTACTTTCCCCAGTTTTCCCCTTTTATTAGAACCAGCAGTATTGCTGCTTTGTTTCTTTGAGCTGTATTAGTACTCGTTGCTTGTTAGGTTTTCTCTCCTTATTAATGTATTTGGCACCTGGCATATTTGATTATTTATGAGGAGAATACCAAGTACTGTTTTTTGTTGAAGGGCCTGCTCCGTTTGGCTCCAGTTGGGTGAAACACTACTGCATGTATCGGAAAGCAGCCAAGAAGTTCAGCATTATCCCATTTGAGCACAGATCTGGGGGGAAACTTCTGGTAAGTATTTTGTTGTATACTCTGTATTCTGTGTGAGAGGCAGTCTCTGACAGTGTTATTTAATGACATTTATATTTGCTAATGATAAATACATTTTATTTCATTTTTAGGATTAAATTTTTGGTTTTCTTTTGTTTCTAAAAATGAGGCTATAAAACAGTAATTCCTGTGAGTTCTGAATTGCAATCACAGGTTTTTACAATTTTGTTCTGATCTTGTTAAGAGAACAGTAGAATCCTTTAATGTCACTGTTATTGGAAGAAAAAGATAATACGTACAACAAACATTCATGGCTCAGGGAGGGGGTGACTGGTCGGTCGGTATTAACACAGGAGGTCTGACTTGCCCATGTGTACTCAGCCTGAAAGCATTAGAAAGTAGAGTGCTCTATAATGAGTTTTACTGTTGTTCAGTTAGGCTTACAGGGTCTCACTTAGGCATTCCCTATTTAGTTAACTACTCTTCCAAAGAGATAAATAGCAAAACAAAGCATGATAGGGGAAAAAAGTATAAAGCAAAAATACCACAGGTGTTGGTTGTGTAGGAGAGATGGTCATTATATGTGTTTTACATAGAAGCTGCAGCTCACAGTAATCAAACATTATTTTGATTATTGAAACAAAGCTCTACCCACCACTACTGAACATAATTGGTAACCCATTTTTAAGAGGTAGGTTAATTCATTCCATGCTGAATGGTTTGGCATAGTTTTGCTTAAGTGAACACAGAACTAACAGGTTTACTTCTATTTATATATACTTGGTTTCTTTCTGAAAAATATTTAAAGTGGCTTGTAATAAAAACACATTTATGTAGCAAGTTTAATGAAATGGATATGGAAAAACAGGGCCATGGAGAAGAGGAGGAGCTGAAGATGTCCCTCTTGAAGGATGTTGGGGTTAAGCTTAAACATCAAGTTTGATTCCAAGTTTCCTGTCAGAGCTAATTTAAATTTTAAGCCATATTTGCTTAGGGATGTGTTTCTATTTTAGTCACCAAATAAAAATTCATTTTAGAATATATTGATTGTGATATTTTGTATGTTTGAATGTTTAATGTTTTTCTGAGATCCTCACATTCTAGAAGATACTATGTTATACAACTGTGTGCTTGGCCCTCTTAGAGTTATTCTTTATTGAGAATCTGTGTCCCTGCTTTGCTTCTGTCTCCTGTCTTTTAACTCTTTTTAATGCTCTTACAGAGGATGGTTTAGTTATTTAAAAATTTAACTAAAGATAAATTCAGGGTGATTTGCTTAGGGGACAGCAAAACCACATAGATTGAGTGGTTCACGCTTTAGATGATTATAGTAACTGATCTCATATCCTTTGTGTATTTGTAGTTTGATTCATATGGAATTTGTTTTACCAGGTCATAAAGGTCATATGTTGACATATAACCTAATATGAAATGAAAACAAATGATTGTTCTTTTCAAAAGAGTATGATCAGAGAATAACAAATATTCTAGCAAATGGAAACTCTATTGTTAACCCACCTTTTAAAACTAGCATTGATTATATCTGGTTTAATGTTGCAATAACCAAAACAAGATCTAGGAAATCTTCAGAAAAGTAGGCCAACAAAAATTATTAACATTTTAGATTTTAAATAGTGGTTACTGGGGAAGCAGATGTGGCTCAAGCAGTTGAGCTCCTACGACATGGGAGGTCCTGGGTTTGGTTCCTGGTGCCTCCTGCAGAAGACAGGCAAGACAGTGAGCTGGTGTAATGGGGAGGCGTGGCGAGCCGACACAACCAGATGATGTGACAAAGATACACAAAGAGGAAAGACAATGAGAGACACAATAAACCGGGGAGCTGACATGAATCAAGCAATTGAGTGCCTCTCAGCCACATGAGAGGTCCCAGCTTCAGTTCCTGGTGCCTCCTAAAGAAAAGAGGAGCAGACACAGAGAACACACAACAAATGGACAGAGAGGGCAGACAGTGAGCACAAAAAATGGGAGGGCGGAGCACAAATAAAATAAATCTTAAAAAAAAAGGAATGTACATAAAAAAAAAGTAGTGGCTATAGAAACTGGTTTGAAAGAAAATAAGCTAAAAAGAAGGCACTTAAAATCTCGAACCTTGTCTTTTCTTCCTAATATAAGGTGTCTCACTGTGTATAGATTTATACTGTAGTTTTGAAAATGTTTAAAATAATTATTTGCAGGGGGATGGCGAGATCATCTTTTTGAAAGAATGTACCAAAAGGCATACTGACTCCATTGACAGACGGTTTTGTTTTGACGTAGAAGTAATTGACCGGTAAGTTTTCGGAATTATTGGACTTGATGAAAGAGTCATTAAAAATGATTTTTTTTAACCAGAGGTTAATGGTAACTTAGATTCCCATGGCCAGGAAGAATGTTATCTTGTTCCATTTCCAGCCTATGTATTTATTATGAACAGTTTAGTCTTGGTCATAGTGTTTAGCTGTGGAGTGTGATAGCTTAGTCTTGGCTCAAGTTTGGAGTCATTCTAACCAGTGCTGCCACTTAAAAAACAACCCTGTAGCATTTCATTGTTGACCTAAGCCTTATTTGTGGCATTAAAGAATAGTGAGAGTGAGGAAGTGGTTGACAAAGCCAAAAAGGGGGATTAATTATTACTACAGAACAATATGCATTTTTTGGTGTGGGAATTTTCAGTGAATATATTCTGTATGTGATGGAGGATCTTAGGCAAACTCTGTTTATTCAAAGACTACTGATTTTTTTTTTCTTGTTGTGTAACTTTGAGCTATTTAGTTAGAAAACACTCTTCACCAGAGAGGAGGAAGTAAAGAATGAAAAAAACCTCGAGTCTGTCAATATTACTATTTACCTGGCATTAGTTTCTGTGTCCTCCAGTAGCACTAGGGAAACACATGGTCCTCATATAATATTTCCTTATTAACGGCTGACTCTATAGCGATTCCTTGCCAGCGTGGGTTTTGGCAACCATGGTTTTTAGATAAGGCTGTTTCATATTTATATAATAAAAGTTTATAATATGAAATTTTTTTTAAAACAAAAGTTCAGTTGAGGTTAGAACCCAAGAATGTAAAAATAATTAATGCTTCCTTTCCCCTTAGACAGTGTAGGTGGGTCTGTGGGAAGCAGTGCAGAAAGAGAAGATCTGTTTCACTTTCCAGTAAATGAACTAAAGGCCTGATATGTAAAAATGTGCCTTCAAGGATATGATAATTTGGTGCTACTATGAAAAGGGACAGGTATTGTAGCATTTTGCCAAGATTGGGAAAAATGAAAGAAAGGAGAATGCCAGTGTAAAAGAGGTTAAATTTCAAGCCAGTAAGGGCTGGTTTTAAAACTCTGAAAAGTGATTCAGTCCCTGTCGTGACACTTGAGCACGTGCATGTGTGCACACACCTAGGCCCGGCATCGATTGAGTCCTTTCTAAGTGCCAGCGTTGAGAATTTTTCTGTGTTTTATCTCATTTAATCCTCACTGTAGCTCTATCAGGTAGATACTATCCTTCCCATTTGATGAGGAGAAACTAAGGCACAGAATAAGTAGTTAAGACATTCTTCCAAGGTCATGTAGCTAGTAAGTGGAAAAACTAAGATGTGAACTGCATTTTGCATTCTGTCTCGGAAGCCAAAGCTCTTAGGTCTCAAGCATGTTACTGTGTGATTATGATGTTTTCTAAATAATTGACCAAAGTGAGAATCAGCAGGGTTTTCTACTAGAAAATGTATTGAATAAGGTGGATCTAATTTGTTTTGGAAGCAGGATACTTCTAGTGTTTTCATATTTTTTTAAATGCAATTTGCATTGTTTTTCTCTAACTCCTTATTTTCTATGAGACATTGATGTTGCCAAATGTTCTTTGTCAACCGTGATACTTATTAAGATTGAACTTCCCTATCTCCTAATCACAAAGATCGATGAGGGATTACTATGGGGTCATTTTCATATAAAAAATGATAACATCTTATAAAGAGACTCTCAGACCTGGGAAAAACCTAGAGCTGATCTACTCTAGTGGTTTTCAACCTGCTTTAAAGGGAGACCGTCTTCTCAAATAAAAATGTTTACATTTATGCATGTATAAAACAGAAAAAAAGAGAATTCCCTTATTAAAGTGGAGCAAGAGACCTGGATCCCTACCTTTCCACCGTCTCTTGCAAAAACCTCTACTTTCCTTCTATTGGACCTGTGACATTTTTTCTGGGAACTCCTGGCAGGGGGCCCCAATCTAATCTAGATGGTTAAAGAAAGGCATCCAGTAGATCTGATACCTAAATTAATCCTGAAGGGTTATTTGGAGTCAGCTGGTACTGAGACTTATATGCCCAGTAGAGTGAACAGCATCTGTTGAGGCATGTAGTCTGGAGAAGACATGGCCCATTTGATGACCAGGAGGCAGCCAGCATTAAGGTTTTCCCATTAAGCCAAGGAATGGGCTTTATGCTTTAAGCAGGGCAGTGAGTGACATAATCATATTTGCATTTTTCAAAGCTTGCTTTGGAAGAGTGGAAAAAGGTTTGGAGATGGCAGGCATAGATAAGAATGAGTAGTATAAGTAGAAGATGAGGAAACTATGGATTAGAGGTGGTGACAGTGAGAATGGAAACCAGGGAATCCATTTGAAGGGGAGTTTTGAGATAAATTTGGAGATAAATTGGAAGTTGGGGTGTGGGTAAAGCAAGGGAAAGTTTTTGGCTTGAGCAACTGCTTGGTACCATTTATTAAGATGAAAAACAAAGGAGGAATAAGGATGGGGGATTATGAGGAACCCAGTTTTAGTCATGTTGAGTTATATTGCTGTGGTGCATTTAAAAGAGAAAGCCAGAAGGAAATCATTGCTGGCTCTTATCTGGTGTAAGCAGTATTTGACTTGGTATTCGTCTTCTACCTCCTGAAGCTCTTCTGTTCTTTAGCATCCGTGACAGTGAGCAGTGCT
>PVKH010040503.1:0-11056 GCA_004027955.1 Chaetophractus vellerosus | reverse complement strand
AAATTAAATGTTATAGGATATGGAGCTTAGTAGATCATGCATTAATAGCAAGGTGTAATATGGAAGAACCAATTCGTTGTGCAGCTGTAAATGTAGATGGAATCCATCTTGCCCTTGGAATGAAAGATGGCTCATTCACTGTACTTCGAGTAAGGTATGGTATATTAGAATAGAAATAGAAACAGTGATTTTATGTTAATTGAGATATATATTTATAAAATATCTTTGTCAGAAAATTACGTAGACTCAAAAACATTGCCTTGTTTGGGGGAGTTAAGAATGTTTAGTAGATTAATGGCTAAAATTTTGAACTATAAATTTGGGACCCACTTCCCATTCCTTGATAGTGTTGATGTTCCATAATGATTCTCTGATATTGAAGGGATGGACAATGAGGCTGTTTAAAATGGGTGAATAGTTTTGATTTTGTTTGTTTGTAGCATTATGCTTTCGAAAAGGTGGGTACATCTCTTCCTTTGGGTGATTAGAAAAATTTAAAGAATCTGTTGAGGCAGTTAGCATCTTGTTTTGAATTATAGGCAAAGTGCATTCAATTGAATTCTATGTAGTCATTAAAATTTTTGCCATAGATCCATTTGTGTTCATAACGATAAATATTTATGAAATCATTCTTCTTTAGCTCAGTGAGTGGTAGGACTCTCCACCCAATTGCCTAATTCAGAAACCATTGATTCTCTCTTTTGCCTCCCTTGTCTAATTAATAATAGGATTTTGGTGAGTCTACTTCCTAAATAGCTCTAAAATTAATTTTCTTCCTGTTGTCATCATTGTACTCTTGTGTAGGTTTCTGTCATTTCCTAACTGGCTTTGTGAAACAGCCTCTTAACTGGTCTTCTTACCTCTGTTTTGCTTCCCTCCAGCCATAGTGATTCCTGTTAAAACACATTTGATTACATCCTTCCTCTTTCTAAAGTATGCTAAAAGACTTGCACTGTCCTTAGGATAAAGTTCATAATCCTTAACACAGTGTTTTAGTTTCCAGGCTACTGTGACATGTACCACACAATGAGTTGGCTTAAATAATGGGAATTTATTGTTAAATGTCTTTATCATTTAACCCAAAATTCTAAGTCACAAAATGTTCTTAATCCTTCTAAATTTACCTGGTCACTATTTCTTTTTGTGTATTCCCCAGTATCCCTAAGTATGGTGGTACTGAAGTATCCTGAGAAGGAGCAGTTATGTTATGGTTGAAGAAACTTAGAATGGATTGGGATCTAACACACTGATTCTTACATTGGGATGTAAGGTGATATGCTGGGACATCAAAATAAAAATATAGCTTATATCTTCTTAGGACATCACTTGTCCTTGTGATAAAAAATTGTTAACAATTTCATATTAAAAGAAACACTACTGGGGCCAGCTGTAGCCCAGTGGATAGGGTGCCGGTTCACCATATGGGAGGCCCTGGGTTCAGTTCCCGGGGGCCTCTCCGAATGGGCAGGCCGCCTTGAGAGGGCAAGCCGCCGTGGGCGGGGCAGAGCCACCGTGGGCAGGGCAAAAAGCCGCTACAGGCAGGGCAAAGCCACCACAGGCAGGGCAAGTCGCCCACGAATAGAGCAGAGCTGCCCACGAGCAGAGCAGAGCCGCCTGCGAGCGGGGCAAGCTGCCTGCGCAGTGAGCTGACTAGGCGCGTCGCCGCAACGGGGGGAGACTAAAGCAGACACAGAAGAATGCAAGAATGAACACAGCAAGAACAAGCAGAAAGGGGGGGATATGTAACAACAACAACAACAAAAAACACTACTACCGTAGAATCAAATGAAGACTTGCAAATATTTTTTAATAGAAAATAAATATCTCTATATATATGTATGCATATGAAACTTTGTCTTTTAGCAGGTCTTGTCATGTTATAAACACCACACTCCTCAGAGGCACTCATTCATTCTCATGGATAGTTAGAAGCATTCATTCATTCTCTTGGAGACTTCAGTGAAAAAGTTTGAAGATCACTGTTAATATGATACTGGAAATGGAGTAAGATTAAAATTCTCTGCTGGGTATAGGATAAAACTGCCACTTTAGACTCCACCAGTGACTAGCCATTTGTCTTTCTATGACAGCATCATCTCTACTTTTTATCAACTTTAAAAGGATAGAAATAATATTTCCTTAACTAATCACACATTTATTTTTAAAATTTGGGGACCTGTTTATATTTTGTCTGCCCCATTTCTTGGGAATAATTTCCAAAACTTGTTTCCTGGCTTTAAAAAAGTAACACTTTGTATTTGCCCATTATTTTTTCATTTCAAACGTTTTTATGTCCTTCTCTATGAAGGGCACCATTAAAACATGCTCACATATCTCCTATTTTAAATTTCCTACCTTGAACCTACCTACACCCCTTTCTAGTTATTATCACATTTCTACTCTCCTCCTTTTCACAATACAATTCTCAAAAAAAACCTTTTTTTTATTTACTGTCTTTATTTTCTTCCAATTAACTCATGAACTTTTTACTCCCATTCCAATATTATTTTGCTTTCATCTTTACATTGAAAACACATACTGATGGCACCCTATGTCACCAAAGTCAAGGGACATTTTTCAGTTCTCATATATCTTGATTCTCCATAGTATTTGAACCTTTTAACATTTATTTGTTCCTTCTTGAAGCACTCTCTTCCCTGGCTTTCAGGTGTTAATGGGACATACTACTTCTGCTGAGCAGTAGTTAGAGTCCCTCAAAGCTCAGACTTAAGTCTCTGCTTTTTCTATCCTGTATTTTCTCTGTAGGTTCTCTCATTGTGTCTCTGACTTCAGTTACAACCCATAGCCTGATGACCCCTAGATGCATAGCTCCAGCTCTGATCTCTCCTCTAAATTCCAGCCACGCATATCCATTTGCTGACTTAACATCATTTAGATGTCTCAAAGGCATCTTCAGCTCAGCTTGTCCAAAACTGAACTCATGATTCTCCCTCCCAAACTGATCCTCTGCCTATGGGCCCTATCGTAGTGAATGACATTATTGTCCATCCTTTTGCACAAGCCAAAAACCTAGGCATTATCCTTAATACTTCTCTTTCCCTATTTCACCATCTCTAATCCATAACCACATCCTGTTGATTTTGCCTACCTGATGAATTTTCCAGGAACATTTTAATTAAGGTTTTTGTGAATAGATTACAATTATAATAGCCTTTAAAAAAGAGTCATAAAAAGTAAAAGCTCTAGCAAATAGTGCCTTAAATGCTGTTTTCTTGAACATCTTGCTCCATATATATATAGAGATGGATGGATGGATGGATGGATGGATGGATGGATGGATGGATGGGTGGATGGATGGGTATGGAGCAAAGGGATATAAAATGCATGCATTCAAATATAACTTAAAGCAAAACATCACTGCGAAAAGTAGAGATAGCTACACAAGTCACTTAGAAGAGTACCTTGCAAGCTCCAGTCTAAGGCAAAAGTAATGTTGACCAGGAAAGCTTTAAAACAGTACAGAAGCTTTAAATGCTACAATCTTGGATCTATCTCAAATTCCTTTTCTATTTGTTGACTATATTGGTAAGGGTAATGGCTAGCTACTATAATTAAAAGGCCCCCAGCTGTATACTGGCTCAAATACTATTGAAAAGTAATTCCTACCCATTTAACAGTCAGAAATCAGTGGGTAGCTTTCTTTTTCCAGGTGATTCAAATACCGAAGCTCCTTTTATCTTGTTGTAGCTTCACATCTGTCAGCCTATGATCATAGATATCTGCATCTAGCTAGCAGAATGAGACAAGAGTGTGTAAAGAAGATATGCCTGCATCCTAAAAAGCTTGGTTTGGAATTGGCTCACATCATTTCCAGTCACGAATCTTTGGTTAGAACTCAAGCACAGGGCCAACCTAACCACAAGAGAGGCTGGAAAATTGAGTCTAGTAAGAAGAGGGAATGAATTTTTAGGAAATTGCTAGCAGTCTCTGTCACATATTCTGTTTTTCCTTTGTTTTGTTTCAGTCCCTCTTTTTAGTTAAAGGACTGATTTTCATCTCTGTCTTTATGTAATTATTACCAGGGTAAAGACCAAACTCCTTGACAGCATGTTGGATCCATCACAGATTGTCCTCAATTTATCTCTTTAATCCTCTTAATTACTACTTTTTCCAGTATTCTTGTACCCACATTATTTAAGCCACTAATCTTCGAATGTGCCATGTACTTACCTACTTCTGTGCCTTGGCTCTTGCTGCATTTTCTTGCTAGAATACCTTCCCCCCTCTTTTATACTTAGCCAACTTCTCAGATTTTATACTCAAATTAGATATCACTCTTCCTTGGCCCCTTCCTGCCTTTAGTCTAGTCTTAGCCTTTCTTTCAGTATTTTCCACAGAACTTCAAACATTCCTTTCAGCATTTACCACATTTCACCATAATTTCTTTATACCCATCTCCCACAGAAGAAAGTGAGCTCATATTTGTATCCCAGTGCCTGAAATAAAGTAAGTTTTCAGTAAGTGTTATTGAAATAAATTTGCATTTGATAGCCTTAAATTTTCTCTTTGGAAATTTAGAATACTTGGAAACATCCATTTAAACTTGTGTTTTTGAGATTATCTATTTGGTGTATATAGATGGGTGATGGAAAGTTTTATGGAAAAAAGTTGTCACTCCCTTCTCTCTCCATTCCCTCTCTGCCTCCCTCTTTCCTACTTCTCTTCTTCCCAGCCCATGCCCTACCCCCCACTGTCTCCACAACTTTGGTAACTAAGTGGAGTTATCAATTTTTACCAATAGCTACATCATTTGGGAAACTCAGTTATAAAACATCATTGAAAAAACTGTTTAAATTCACTCATTGACATGGTCCCTAATTGTGAGAAATTTGTATTCTATTAAAAGAAGTCGAAGAAGTTAAAAATAACTAGCAGTAACAATATAAAAATATATATTCAAATGTATTACTTATGTGATATAAATCAGGTTTTTTTCTGCTGAATGTAATTCTGCACATTTCGCTCATTACAAAAATTTACTTGAAAATTATAGTGTTTATAATTAAACATTTTTCATAAATCAGTATTTATAGGGAACTTCCTTTATCATAAAATTCTGTGACTTTATTTTCTTTATTATGTGACTCTAGAAATTTAGTATAAAGCCCTAAACTACTTAAAAAAGAAATTATTTAGAAACTGAAATTCAGCTTTTTTTCTACTTCCAGTATATGTTTTCCTCATATATTTCTGTTCAGCAAAATGATTATTGTATTAATATTCCTTGTCTCATTTATATTTATTTTATCATTTATAAGCACTGTTATATAGTTTCATGGTCATTTTAGACACATTTGAAAACTGAATTAATTCTGTAATGTCTTTTTTTCCCCATATGGTCTCATTTTTTTCTCTTACAGAGACATGACAGAAGTTGTACATATTAAAGATAGGAAGGAGGCAATTCATGAGTTAAAATATTCACCAGATGGAACTTACCTTGCTGTTGGATGTAATGACAGCTCAGTTGATATCTATGGAGTTGCTCAGCGCTATAAAAAAGTTGGGGAATGTACTGGATCACTTAGTTTCATCACTCATCTAGACTGGTCGTCAGATAGTAGATATGTACAGACAAATGATGGAAATGGGAAAAGACTTTTTTATAGGATGCCAGGTAAATTTTTCTAATAAATTATATATAATATTTAAATTTAAATGCCTATAAAATATTTTAGAATTTCACTAGAAGTAGCATCTGTTACATTTGATTATAGGATATCAAAGAGATGAGAGCTAATATGGGCATTGTGGTCTTTTCTGTACAGCTGTCCTATTATATTGACATCTTTTTAATTTTCAATTAAAACTCCTTTGTTTGGAAGATCAAAACATATCCACTTTATGTTGAATTCCATACCATGTAAATAATATAGTAAAGTCCCACTGTATATTAGAAAGTTAAAATCCCTTTTTTTTAAAATAGAATTATTGACTGAATACAATTGCTACATATGCAAGACCATAAATTATTTGTCTTTCTGTGGTTGCCTCAGATCACTTTTGCTAAATATTAACAATACTTTGCTGACAAACTAAATTTGAAAAACAGAGTTTCTATCAAGATAAAATAGAATACAATCATTTAAAAATTCTCTATCAGTACAGTACTTTGTATGGATGCTTAGTGAATTAGTCACTATCTTCCAAGAACTTATTTAATAAGACTAGCTACATAATTAAATTACTACATTTTCCCAAAAGTTTTTCATTAGCAATCTGTATGTAATGAAGATTGAGTCCTAAAGTCCTCTTACCTTTTGTAAATGTATTACTCCTCATTCTTCCTTCCTTCCTTGTTTTTTTTTTTTTTTTTTCAGTTCTCTCTTTTTTCTCAACCATGTATCTTAGGTTTCTTTTTTAAACATGTCACTTTCCCATGTTTTCCTTTTTTCTTATAACTTACCCTATTATGAATCTACATCATGGTTTTAAAAGGGTTCAAGTCTTTTTGTTTTGTTTTGCTTTTCCTTTTTATTGTGGTAAAATATACATAAGTTAAAATTTAACATTTTAACCATTTTCAAATGTACAATTCAGTGGTGTTAAGTTCATTTGCAATGATGTGTAACTATATGTGTAATTATATCACCACAATACCCAGAACTTTTTCATCATCCCAAATATAAACTTCATATCCATTAAGCAATAACATCCCATTCCCCTATTCCCCTTACCCCTGGTAAATGCTATTCTTTCTGACTCTATGAATTTGCCTATTCTAGATACCTCATATAAGTGAAACCACAACATTTATCCTTATGTGTCTGGGTTATTTCACTTAGCATGTTTTCAAGGTTCATCCATGTTACAGCATGTATCAGTACTTCATTAATTTTTACTGCCAAATAATATTCCATTGTATGTATGTACTACATTTTGTTTATCCATTCATCTGTTGTTGGACACTTGAATTGTTTCCAACTTTTTGCTATTGTAAATAATGGTACTATGAACATTGGTGGACAAGTATCTCTTTTGAGTCCCATTTTTCAATTCTTTGGGCTGTATCCCTAGGAATGGAATTGTTGGGTCCCTAACAGGTGCACCATTTTACATTCCCACCAGCAGTGCATGAGGGTTCTAATTTCTCCACATCCTCTTCAACACCTGTTTTCTATTTCTTGATAATAACTATCCTAGTGGGTGTGCAGTAGTATCTTATTGTGGTTTTGATTTGCATTTCCCTAATGACTAATGATGTTGAACATCTTTTCACATGCTTCTTGGCCATTTGTTTATCTTCTTTGGAGAATTGTCTATTCAAGTCCTTTTCCCATTTTTTAATTTGGTTTTTGGTTTTTGTTGTTGTAGAAGCTCTTTATATATCCTGGATATTGCTCCTTTATTAGATATATGATTCACAAATATCCTATTCTTTGGGATGTCTTTTCACTCCCTTGATAATGTCATTTGGTGTACAAAAGTTTTGAATTTTGATGAAGTCTAATAAGGTTCAATTTCATTCTCCACATGGGTGAACCTCCTAAACCACATCATATTCAAATCTATATATGCCTCTGTATCAATATAATTTTGGTAGTGGGTTTTTTTCTAAACTTCAGCATTTAATTCTCTCTTCTCCTTACCCAGGCTTACCTATCTATTCATGGATTCTCCTCTCACTGTGGTGTGAGAATACTTAAATTTCTGGAGTTTACCATGTTGTCAGTACAGTTTAGGCCTGAGTAAAAATCTCATGAAAAAAACTTCTTAAATTAAGATTCTGATTTATTTTTAGGTGGAAAAGAAGTGTCAAGTAAAGAAGAAATAAAAGGTGTTCATTGGGCTTCATGGACGTGTGTTTCAGGCCTTGAAGTAAATGGAATTTGGCCCAAGTATTCAGATATCAATGATATAAATTCAGTAGATGGAAATTCTATTGGCCAAGTTTTAGTTACAGCTGATGACTATGGAATTGTAAAATTGTTCCGATATCCTTGTTTAAGAAAAGGTATCTTGACTTTCAAAGTATTTTTAAGTAACCTCTCTCTTATAAAGAACTTTTAAGTCCTTGCAGAAAATTAATCTTGAGATAAATGGGGGATTTCATATTTTTAAAAATATGTGTAGTTATTAGTGGAGTTTCATGAAAAGAAACAAAATTACCTAAAGTAATTTTTATTATTATTCAAAAATTATTTTCATATGTTATCTTCTATTTTGGGTCATGAAATTCGTGTTAGAAATTTTAATTTGTATCCTATTATGAATGAAATATACCTCTTTCTTTTTAGAGGAACGTTTTTCTCTCTATTTCCAGAATTGCTCCATATAATCAGCTATACAGTGATGGTTATACTTTTCTTATGGCTTATTACCTTGAATCTTTTAACTTGTTAAACATATATCTTTTAGGAGACATTTTTCTCATGTTTTTTTCTCAAGAATTCTGAGGAAGTAATCAATTGTACAAGCTCAGGTCACAGTTTGGAACTTTATAGTTTTTTTATTGTTTTCATGTGTGAGTATATTATCTTGATATTTTTTATTAACAGTGGGGTGCAAGAAAAATTAGGGGTTTTATTAGCTATTTCTTGCATATTTTTATGTTTAACCTCTTTTTCTTGGTACTGATCTAAAATGATTAATCATTTTGTTCATAGACATAGGGATAATTAAATGAAATGCTGTAGTATTCATTCATTTCATATGTTGTCCCATAAAGTATTTAGTCAGTTTCTAAGTACTAAAATAATTATACAAATAGAGACTCAGTACCAGAAGAAATATAAATAGAACTACAATATTAAAACCAGAAAAAATATGACAATAGTCAAACATCAACTTTGATTCTGAGCTTCCTGGAAACTAGAATAAAGCAGGGCACAAAAACAGTTTTCATTTTAGATTAAAATAAAGAAAAAGATGCATACTTATTCTTCAGAGAAAGCAAAACTTCTGGGATTTAATTTTCAAAGAGTTCTCTTCTGTGATATGGTACTTTATATTAGGGGCAGGGATGTGTATTCCTAGACCATCAACATTGACAGGATATAGTAATGATTTTTACAGGGCTTGTTGATAAAAGTGAGGGGGTGTGGGGTGCAGGACAAACCTTAAAATGTAATTTAGTAAAGGTGATTATGGAAACAGCCAAAATAATTTAATTCACGTATGTAGTTTACTTAAAAGGCCGAATTTTCCCAGAAGTCCAGGATGGTATTTCTCTTGTGCCTTTACAGATCCTGCCAGCTATGCCATGTTGTTGATTCCTTTCTGCCATGTGTCAGCTTCCTATGTACATGTGAAAATGCTCCCATAATTAATGCTAAGTATGTTAATAAAGGCTAGCTAAATCTCTAGCAACCTAAAGTACCCTATTTCTGGTGCCCACCACAGAGCTAGGACTTAAGAGTCACCAGACACAGCAAAGTTTACTGTGACTCAAGATGATATTTGGATGGTTAGAAGGTGTGAGATTCGGTAAGATTAATCATGATGATCTTAACCTTGAACTTTGCTCCAAGTCATTGTTTCATATACTGATTTCCATGCCACAACAAAAGTAATTTTTTCGTTTACTTAGTTAAGTGAATGGGATTTAGTGATAGCTTTTCTTTTTTAATGGAAAAGACAGTATTATTATTACACAATAATTTTATTTTGTTTATAAAATGTGCAGTAGTCCTCTGAATTGCTGTGTGAATATTTTACTGAAGTCTAAGAAAAATTAGTCTTGTCTTAGAGATAGTTACTTCTTTAAAAGTATACATACAAATTGTTTTTCTTTTTTTTGTTGTTAGAAATTTATTTTATGGTAAGAATGATTTTTATTTCTAGGCGCTTGTGAGTCAGCTTGAGACTATGGCTAGATAATTGGGAGAGCAGAAGAAATAAGATACCACAACTGCATATTAAAAGATTAGTGGAAGTATTTTAAGATTCCATGTTTATTGGATTCACATTTTTGCATGCTTTAAAGTTAGCAGTATTCCTAGAAAAATCCCTTTCTTTTCAATTAATTATTGAGTTGTACACTGTTTCATACATTATTAAGTTGTACTGTGGGTCCAATTTAAGGTTAGAAAATGGTTGTATCTGTTGTATTAATATATTTTAGATATCCACTTAGGTGATATCCACTAGATGACTTCTAAGAACTAAGTTTTTACAAAACGTGCCAAAATGTTAAATAATAGAAGTAGCTTTTATAGTAGAATCATTGTAATTGAAACACTGTGTATGAAGTTAGCTAGAGAGAATGATCATTTGCTCCTCTTCCACATTTACCCCCTCTAATCCCAACATAAAGTATCCCCCCCTTTTTTTGTTCATTATTATTCTCTTTCTCTCTTGTTTTACCTGCTCTTAACCATAATCTTTCTCAAATAATCATATGCTGCCCAGACAGCAACACTGGGACTGTGGTGGAGGGTGTGGAGTAGGGAGGATGGAGGATTGAGGGGAAGTGTGCTTTAATATCTTCATCACTTAGAGAATGATTATGCTGAAATTTGTAAGAAAATACTAAATTGTTTTCCAAAGTGGTTATACCATTTTACAAACTCTGATGATCCACATCCTCTTCAGCTGGGTAATCACATTGCCACACTTTAATTTTTAAAAATCTAGTTAGTGTAAGTCATGTCACATTGTGGTCTTAATTTACCTTTCTCTGATTTCTAATGAGGTTGACTATCATTTCAAATGTATTATTATTATTTTTTAAGATTTATTTATTTTATTACATATCTCCCCTTCCCCCCGCTGCGGCGACGCGCCGAGAGTGGTCACTGCGCAGGCGCGGCTTTCCCCGCTTGTGGGCGGTCTCTGCGTCCGTTCACAGCCGGCGCTTGCTTCAGTTCACGGGTGGCTGGCTGCGCTCCATCCACGGGCGACCTGCCCTGCCCGTGGCGGCTCTTGCCCTGCCTGTGGCAGCTTCTTGCCCTGCCCACGGCGGCTCTGGCCCGCCCACGGCGGCTTGCCATTCTCAAGGCGGTCTGCCCGCTAGGAGAGGTCCCCGGGAATCGAACCCAGGGCCTCCCATGTGGTATGCCGGCGCCCTATCCACTGGGCTATCGAGCCGGCCCCT
>PVKH010040502.1:0-11055 GCA_004027955.1 Chaetophractus vellerosus | reverse complement strand
AACATATTTACTTGTGTGCATAGAAATGTCTAGAAGGATAGATAGGAGACTAGGCACTTTTTTGCTAGTGCTTTTCTTTTAGAAACTGTTTTACAATGAACATGTATTTGTATGCCACAATATGCTTTATGCTTTCCTAGAATAAGAATCCTCCAAACATACATTCACACTTTTGCTGGCTGAATACTTCTGTAAACCGAGAGGCTAAGGGAAGAGAATCTATCCTCCCATCCTCAGAGGCGTGCAAGTTTGGGGCAAAAGCTGGAATTACTTGACTCAAAAGAGGAAATGGGGAAGGTGTCCTGAAAGGAAAGATTGAGAGACAAGGAGACCCCGGCAGGGGCCAACAAAGGCCAGAGTTTGAGAGAGCAAAGCTACATACATTCTGGAGATTTCTGTATTTTCTGGGTGTGACTTAAGCCCTCCCCACCTCTCCCTGCAAATTCTTCAGTACAGCTTACATTTCTCCCCAAGGTTTGGTGGAGAGAATTTCATTTTGAGGACGGCAAAATACTGAGTCCTGACTCGAGCCCAGTGTGAAACAAGAACAGAGGCTGCTCCAGCTGAACCTGGGCTGCACTTTATTTCTTTATTCTGGAGTCCCCTGGCCTTCAATGCTTTCTTCACTTTCCACATTTTTATAATCATCTAGAAATTGTATGTATTTGTAATTTTGCTGACATATGCCAGACAGTTGCATAAACCTGCAAATCCTGGCCAAAGGGCCTTTGCTCAAGGCCAAAGTTCTTTGTGTTGCAGAAGCTGGAGAAGCAGGTTTCAATTCACTGCAAGAACTTACCATAGGAGCAGCCACGCATCCTAAGAGCTACCCTGGGACAATGAGTTGTTCCTCCTCTGAGATGTTCAGCGGAAACCTGCACAGCCCATTGTTGGGGGTCCAGCAGGATCAGAGAACCTCAGGTTCATTCCTGATGCAGCGCTTAGATCTGGGCAAGGGGCTTGCGGGCTCTGGGCCCCGCACTTTGAAGAGTGCTGCTCTGGCCGTCCTCAGGCCTCGTGCCTCGTGGGGAAAAGAGTCTGTGGATCCAAGATGGGGCTCCCCCCAGAGCCCTGCACTCCTCTTTCTAGAACAGGGCTAAGGAATTTAAATAGGTGATTTTTAACAGCACCTGTGTCCTCCAAAGGCGAGGTTTGACATTTGGGGCTAGATAATTCTTAATTATGGGGTGCTGTTCTGTGCTATAGGCTTTTTAGCAGCATCCTTGGCCTCTACTCACGAGGTGCCAGAAGCACCCCTCCCTCCAGTGTGACAACCAAAGAACATCTCCAGACGTTGCCAAATGTTCCCCAGTTGAGAACCCCTGCACTAAAGCATGTATTGGCTACCCAGGCCCTTGGAATCCCCTGTCTAGACAGCCCTGAGCCTGTTTTCAGAGCCTGGACAGGCTGATGGACTGTGCCTTCAGAGTGTAGACACCTTAGCTGGATCACAGGCCCATCCCAGTGCAGGATGGAGCCAGTGGTGGAAGAGAAGAAACAAAGGCCAGGGGCAGGGGCCCGATACCCACTGGACGGTCCCTTTCCTAGGCAGAACTCAAGAATTCTGCATTTGAACCTGCCTTCCAGGTCTTCATGCAGGCTTATTCGTTAAGGTGGGAGAATAGAATATATTGAACAGTGAGATCTCGATTTATAGCATTTAAATATTTATCATACGTTATGGGGACCTCAATTTTTCCTCTGGCCCCACCCTGCAAATGTTAGGGCAGGTCTATTCATTCCAACCATTCGATTCCATGACTCTGGATTGGGAGTGCTCCTGCCCGAAACTCTAGGCTTGGAGTCCATGTGTTTCACAGTGGGGTGCAACCTGAGGACTCAGACATGTAATTGTGAAAAGCTCACTCTTGTATTTGTCCAGTCCCTTTGAGAATCAGAATCTCCAAGAAGTCAAGAGAATCCTATAGCCTAGGTTTTCTGGAGCGCAGGAAGTTGGCTTGAGTCTGAGAGTCAGAATGAGGCATGAAGAATCCAGGGAGACGTTCTGATTTTGCAGGGAAAGATGAGGTGTAGGCGCTCCCAATCACAGTGTGGATGTGCAGATGACTCAGCAGCTCACAAAGGTCATGCTGTCATTGCTGAGAGTGAAAACCGGCGTTTGGGGACCTCTGTGGTCAAGGTGAGTCAGAAGGTAGACTGCAAGTTCCAGCCTGCGTTTCCATGCTTTTCCCCACACTGCTCTTTTCCTCTTCCTTTCTTAGGCCTTGTTCTTTTCTCTTCCCTTTATCTCACCTTTCCCTTTCCTGAAATTCTCTTTTCTTCTGTGACCCAAGGCAATTTCCTTTTTACACATTCATCGTTCTCTGTAAGTATGTAGTTGTCTGTTTTCTCCTTCTTACCACACGTCACCAAGGGATTATCATTATCACCACGGCCCTTGCTCCAAAGTCCTCCCAAAATATTGTATTTTTCATGTGAATTGTGGGAAAATGTCAAAATAAGTGAACTACAAAAGAACTGAAGTACAAGGAAATAGACTTTTTTTTAAATGTTAAGAAACAAACACTAATAACTAGGAAGCAAATTGGAAATGTCAGGGACAACATCTAGTCCTACCTGCATGTGATGTAAGCAAATGACAAAAACCTAAAGCTGTTACCACCTGTATTAGTCAGCCAAAGGGGTGCTGATGTGAAATACCAGAGATCTGTTGGCTTTTATAAAGGGTATTTATTTGGGGTAGAGGCTTACAGTTACTAGGCCATAAAGCGTAAGTTACTTCCCTCACCAGTCTGTTGCTATGTGTTGGGGCAAGATGGCTGCCGACGGTTAGCCTCCCTCTTCCTCTTAAGGCTCCATGGTCAGGCTCTCTAGGCTTTGTCTCTCTCCCAGGGCTTGATTCTCTCTGGGATCAGCTGCTTGTTCTCTCCACAAGGCCAGCTGTAGACTATCAGGAAAACGGCTCATCTTTTTTCCCCGGGCCCTTCTCTCCTTCCTCACCACCAAGCTCCTCTGTGTGCTTACTTCCCAGGGCTCCAGCTCAAAAACTCCAAACTCCCTTCTCTGCAGTGTGGTTTCTCTGTGAGTCCCCACCCATCCTATTGACATGGCCCAATCAAAGCCTTAATCATTATTTTATCAAGTAAAAGTAAAACCTCTGAATCCAATACACTCTACGCCCAGAGGAAAAGACCAGTTTACAAACATAATCCAATATTTCATTTTGGAATTCATCAATAATTTCAAACTACTACACCACTGAATTGTGAACTCTTTGAAGTATTTTTGAAAGTTGGAGAGGGAAAAGTATAAAGTGTAATTTAGATTCTTAGTAGGCAAGGGTGAATTAGCCTGGAATTAGAAGTTTGCAAGTCATAATTGAGAGTTGGTTGTTGTCTTACTTTGCCACAGGGCTGCCAAATGCAAAGTACCAGAAATGGACTGGCTTTTAAAAAGATTTATTTGGGGTGAAAGCTCACAGTTCCAAGGTCATGAAATGTCCAAATCGAGGCACCATCAGAGATGCTTTCTTACCAAAGTCAGCTACTGGTGATCCTGGGGTCCTGGCACATGGCAAAGCAAGGCTGCTGATCTCTGCCGAGGTCCCTGCAGTCCCCTCCAGAATCTACTGTAATTTCCCGGATCTCAGCTGTGGGCAAACAGGCGTGGGGCTTGCCTCTTTCCCGGCCTCCTCTCTCAGTCCCTCAGGGCTTCTCTACCTTTCTGCAGCTGTAGGTGAACCAGAAGTCCTCTCTCACACAAAAGGACCCAAAATGGCAGCTTCATTTCTCTGTGTCTCCATTTATATCACACCCAGCAAGAGGACATAGACCCAAGCTGATGTAGTCTAATGAAAAGCTCTAAAGTGATCTTATCAAGTAATGGAATCAAAGGCCCCTTAACTGTATTTAATGCAGTCAAAAGGCCCCCACATCTATAAGAATGGATTCGTTTAAGAGCATAATCTTTTTCTGGGATTATGTGCCAGATAGTATATGTGCTAATGTGTCACAGCAATGTCAGGGCAATGTTTGGGAGCCTGTATGGTATGCATGATTAACTCACAACTTCTCAAATTAGCAAAAAGAAAGAAAAAAGCATATATGTGATGTACTGTCTGTTTAGCAGTACGTATATTCTTCATGGTATAATAGAATGAACAACTGTCTAATAACTGGAGCCTAGCCGGCCCTGGCTCTGGCCCCGGTATCGTCTCAGATAATTCCCTCTGGACCTCAGCAGAACGTCACAGGCTGCTGGTGTCATCCCTGGCTGCACATTAAAATCACCTGGGGAGCTTTTTTAAAACACTGTGTTTGGGTCCATTTATATGAACATTTTAAGCTATGGATTATATATTTAAGTTTTTATTTTGAAATAAAGTCAAACATGCAGGACCAGTTGCAAAAACATAATACAAAATCCATGCAGAGAACTCCAACATGCCCCCTACCCAGATACCCAGATCCACCTGCTTTTAGCATTTTGTCACATTTGCTGTATCATTCTCTGTTGATTTATCTGCCTCGCTACCTATCCATCCATCCATCTATCCATTTTTTAAACTTTATACTGTAAATGCACATTAAATTGTTGTGAAATCCATAAGAAATTAACAACAGTGTTCGTTGGAAATGGGCTGCTGACCTTGGCACTTTTCACTACATGAGAAAAACAAACCTTTATTTAACAGGAATAACCAGGACCCTATATTTTTTATGTAACATTTATGTAATCTAAAGTTTATTTAAAACAAATAAATACAAAAAAAGAAAAGGAAAGAGTAACCAGGTTTCTGTGAAGAGGGTAAAAGCACTGTCCACCTGGCAACGGTGGGAAACCAGCAGCATGGTCACGTTCACATCTGAGAGTGACCCCTTGTCTGGGTGCTGTGAAAGCCCGTGGGGTGGGGCTGAAGGCAGAGCCACCGCCTGGGAGGCATGATAAGGACCTGCGCCGAGGCGGTTGCTGGAAGGTGGAACAAGATAATGGAAATGGAACCCAGAGCCTGGGCAACACCGAGATATGCAAGATGAGGGAGAGGCCAGGCCAAGGTGGCTCCCAGGCTTGGGGCTTGGGTGACGGGGCGGCTGGTGGTGCTGTTTACTAAGAAAAGCCAGTTGAGGAGTAAAGAGCTTAATTCAGGGCACAGTGCCTTCGGGGCACCCGACAAACCTAGAAGCGCCCACTTGAATGCAGGCCAGGACCTCCTAAGTCTGGACTGAGTATCAAACTTAAGGCACATGCTGTTCAGGTTTGCAAAGGAAATGTAGTCGTTTATTCCCTCTTTTCTCTATGTACTAGCTGAAGAGGTGTCAGCTGGGGACGTAAATGTGCCAATGATGCTATCTCAGTTTCCTCGGGTTTAAGCAGTCTCTTTAGAGCAGTGATTCGCAAACTTAACTGTGCATTAGAATCAGCTGGAAGATTTGTGAGACCACAGATTGCAGTCCCCGACCCCAGTTTTCTTCTTTTGTCAAGCAGCTTTACTAATATATAATGTACATATCAAGAAATTCATCCATTGTCGTGTTCGCTTCTGTGGTTTTTAGTAAATTTAAGTTGTTGGCAAACATCACTGCGATGTAGTTTTAGAACCTTTCCATCAGCCTAACTTGTTCCCTCTTGCTGGTTTGCACTTTAGCCCGGTTCCCAGCCCTGGGTGTCCACTGATCTGCTCTCTGTCTCTATAAATTTGCCTTTTCTAGATGTTTCATGTAAATGGAGTCATGAAATATCTAACATGTAGTCTTTTGCATCTGGCTTCTTTTACTTAGCATAATAACTTAGAGCTTTATCCATGTTGCAGCACATATCAGCAGGCATTCCTTTTATGTCTAAATAGTACTCCATTGCATGGATATACCACGTTTTTGTTTTTCCATTCACAAGTGAATGGACATTTGCATTCCTTCTTGAATATTATGACTAATCTGTTATGAACATGTATACACATCTTTCATTTCTCCTTGGTTTTATTTTTGTATCACTTTTTAAAAAATATGCCAGTTTTTCCAAATACCTGCGTCATTTTACATTCCCATCAGCCATTATGAAGTCCTACCAACTCAGCATCCTCACCAACACTTGGCATTGTTTGTCTTTTTGATTCTAGCCATTCTAATGATTGTTTAGCAGTGTAGCTCTAATTTGCATTTCCCTGATAAATAGTAATGTTGAGCAACTTTTCATGTGCTTATTAGCAATTCATGAATCTTCTTTGATGAAATGTCTATTTAAGTCTTTTGCGATTTTTATGGCCTGATAACACTGGCTAGAACCTCTGGTACAATGTTGACTACAAGTGGCAAGAACTAACATCCTTTCATTGTTCCCAAAAGTAAGCAGAAAGCATTCAGTCTTTATTCCATTAGCTTTAGGGTTTTCATAAATACCCTTTATCAGATTGAGGGTGTTGCCATCTCTTCCTAGTTTTTTGGGAGCTTTTTTTTTTTTTTAACATAAAAGTGTGTTAGATTTTGTCAAATGCTATTTCTGCATCTATTGAGATGATCATGTGAGTTTAGTCCTTCAGTGTATTAATATACTATATTACATTAATTGAGTTTCAGATGTTAAACTAACCTTGCATACTTAGAACAAATCCCACTTGATCAGAATGTAAATTCTTTGGCTGAGTTTGCTTTGTTAATATTTTGTTAAGAAATATTGGTCTGCAATTTTATTTTCTTGTTATTCCTTTGTTTGGTATTAGAATAATACTGGTTTCATCGACTGAGTTGGAAAGCACTTACTCCCCCTCTATTTTCTGAAAGAGTTTGCAAATGATTGGTATTATCTGTCTTTAAATATTGATAGACTATTACCAGTGAATTCTATCAAAAATAGAATATTGTTAATTAATACTTCAATTTCTTAACTTCTTAGAAGTCTTTTTAGATTTTCTATTTCTTTCTTTTTTTTTTTTTTTTCGAGGTACCAGGGGCCGGGGATTGAACCCGGGACTTTGTATGTGGGAAGCCGGTGCTCAACCACGGAGCCACATCAGCTTCTCTGGTTTTTTTCATTTGTTTTGCTTGTTGTCTGTTTTGTTTTGTTTCATTTTTCAGGAGGCACCAGGAACCAAAACCAGGACCTCCCATGAGGGAGGCAGGCACCCAACCGCTTGAGCCACATCTGTTCCCTTCTATTTCTTTTTGAGTCAGTTTCAGTAGTTTGCATCTTTTTATTTGTCCATTTTCATGTGAGTTGTCTAATTTGTTGGCCTAGAATCGATAGTTTCTATAGGGTTGGTAGTGAAAGTGATGTCTTCTCTCTCATTCCTAATTTTGTGTTCCTCTTATTTTCTTGGTCAGTCCAGCAAAGGTTTTTGTCAATTTTACTGACTTTTTCAAAGAATCAACTTTTGCTTTCATTGATTTTCTTCATTGTGCTTCTGTTTTCTATGTCAGTGATTTCCAGTCTAATCTTCATTATGTCTTTCCTTCTGCTTGCTTTGGGTTTAGTTTGATTTTCTTTTTTCTAGATTCTAGTCCAGGCTTTGTTTATTGAATTGAGACCTTCTTTTCTAGTGTAGATGTTTAAAACTATAAATTTATCTTTAGACACAGTTTTAGCTACATCCCATAGCATAATATGTTGCATTTTCATTTTAATTTTGTTCAAAATATTTTCTAATTTCTCTTGAGATCTTTTTTTGACCCATGGGTTACTTAGAAATGTAGTGCTTAATTTCTAAATATTTGGGGATTTCACAAATAACCTTCTGTTGTTGATTTCTAATTTAATCCCATGGTGGTTGAAAAATATGTTTTGTATGATTTCAGTCCTTTTTAATTTATTGAGACTTGTTTTATCACCCAGCATTTGATCTATTCTGAAGAATCTTCCATATGTACTTGCAATGAATGAGTATTCTGCAGTTGTTTGGTAAAGCATTTACATACACACATATATGTATATCAGATAGGTTGTGTAGGTTGATAGTGTTTTTAAGTCTTCTATATCCTTGCTGATTCTCTGTCTAGCTTTTTAAAAATAAATTATTGAGAGTGGGGTATTGAAATCTCCAACTATTATCACTGATTTGTCTACATTTCTATTTCAATTCTTTCAGTTTTTGTTTCATGTTTCTGAGCCTTTATTAGATGTGTGTATATTTTGAATAAAGTTTCCTGGCTGCTAAAGCAGATACCATGCAATAAGTTGGCTTAAACAATGGGAATTTATTGACTCATGGTTTCAAGGCTTGGAGAAGCCCAAGATCAAGGTGTCATTAAGGTGATGCTTTCATTCAAAAGACTGCAGCATTCTGGGGCTGGCTAACTGTGATCCTTGGTCCTTGGCTTTCCTGTTGCATGGCAATGCACATGGTGGCCTCTCCTGGCTTCTCAGTTTTATTGACTTACAGCTTCTGGCTACTCCCCCTGTGGCTTTCTCTCTATATATAAGTCCTTCAGTAATACGATTAAGACCCATCCTGACTCAGCTGGGACATAACTTACCTGAAGTAACCTCATCAGAAGGTCCTTTTTACAAAGGTTCACACCCACAGGAATGGATTAAGTTTAAGAACTTATTTTTCTGAGTACCTAGCTCCAAGCCACCACAATTTCCTAATGTAGTGACTCTTTTATCATTATGTTTCTAGCAATACTTATTGTCTTAAAGCCTATTTTAGATTATATCAATATTGCTAATCCAAGTCTTTTTTGGTTACTGTTTGCAGGGTATTTTAGCTTCCTCATTGCTAAAGCAAATACCATGCAATGGATTGGCTTAAACAATGGGAATTTATTGGCTCACAGTTTTGAGTCTAAGAGAAGTCCAAATCAAGGCATCATAAAGGCAATATTTTCTTCCCAAAGACTGGCGCTCTGGTGCTGGCTTCTGGCAATGCTTGGTCCTGGGCTCCTCTGTCTCATGCCAGTGCCTATGGTGGCCTCTCCTGGCCTCTCCCTTCTCTTCCAGGTTCTGTTGACTTTCAGCTTCTGAATGCTCCCTCTGGCTTTTTCTCACCGTGGCCTTCCCTATAAGGTTTTCAGTAATAGGATTAAGACCAATCCTGTCCCACACCTCATTTGAAGTAACCTCGTCAAAAGGTCCTATTTACAAGGGTTCATGTCCACAGGAATGGATTCAGTTTAACAACATGTTTTTCTGGGGTACATAGCTCTAAACCTTTACACATGGTATATCTTTTACCATCCTTTTACTTTCAACCTCTTTGTGTCTTTGAATCTAAAGTGTGTCTCTTACACATAGCACCTAGTTGGATCTTGCTTTTTATCCTATTTGATCATCTCTCCTTTTTTGGTTGGGGGTGGTTAGACCATTCGCATTTAATGTAATTAAGGATATGGTTTGATTTGCATTTGCCATTTTGCTATTTGTTTCTGTATATAGCCTCTTTTTTGTTTCTCCATCCCTCCTTTACTGCTTTCTTTTGTATTAAATAAATGTTTTTTTAGGATACCATTTTAATTCCTCTGTTGATTTTGCTTTACTGAAGTTTTAAAACTTTCTTAGTGGTTGCTCTATGGATTGCAGTATGTGTATTAACTTATCCAAATCCAGTTCCAATTGATACTAACTTATTTCTGGTAAAATATAGAAGCTTTGCTCTGATATAGCTCAATTCCCTCCCTTCCCTTTGTACTATTATTGTAATATATATTACATTTACATATGTCTTTTAAAGAAGACCTGAAATGAGAAAGATATATTTATGGAGTCTTTTATATTAATCCACGCGTTTACCATTCCCAGTGTTTTTCATTTCTTCCCAAAGGCTCAGGTTGTCATCTGGTGTCATTTCCTTTCGATCTGAAGGACTCCCTTTAGTATATCTGTGAGGCCACTGGTCGAGGGCATCACCCACTGAACTAAATCAAGTGAGCCCCCTTCACACGCAGCAGTGCAGCTGCTGGTCCTCCCGGCAGAACCTCCACACCGCCCAGGCTGGAGGAGAGGGAACAGACTCCCACTGTTCTGACCCAAAGTTCAGCAGCTTTTCAACGTAAACACTTCTCAGATTGTCACATACCTTTGGTCGATTTTCAGAGTGCTGAAATGGTGGTAGTCCTTGTCAGTTTTGTCCAGCTTTATAGTTGCTTTCTGGGGAGAGGATATGATGATTCTTCTCTCAGCCATAGCCTTCCACTCTCGCTCCCAAGAGTTTGTGATTTATTAGACCTGGGGTGCTGCTGGAGAATTTACATTTTTAATGAGTTCCCAGGTAATGCTAATACAGCTGGTTCCGAAACCACACTTTGAAAACCACTGCTTTAGGTTAACTCATTCTCTTGAGTGGCAAAACCAACTTGCTCAGATAGGAATCCATTACAAGCACAAATTCAGTGTTATTGTAAACTTGCTGCAAGGGAGCAATGAGAAAGCCGGTTCAGAGATTTCTTTTATGGCAGAAACTTTTAATAGAAATAAAGATGACTAGATAATATTGTTAACAGCAGGTTCAAGAAAAAGGCCTGTCAGGTGAAGGCTTATATCTTCAGCTCCAGAATGACAGTCAGCAGTTCAGACTATTCATCACAAGACGGCGCAGGTAAATTTAACTGCCCGTAAGGGACTCTTAATGTCATCCAAGTCTCAGAAAATTGCTCAATTATTTTATCATAAATGCTAGAAACTTCCCAGAGGAGGCTGTGAATTATACCCAGCTTCACAGTTCTCCAGACTTCCTTTCTCAGGGTTTGGACAGTTTTCTGTCTCCCTGGTAAATGCTCAGAGTTTCCTCCCCTTCCTGCTGTTTTGCTCCAGGATGGACTCCGGGCGTTTGGTTGGCAGAGGTCAGACATCACTAGGTATCCCTGTGGTATCCTCAGGGTCTTTGTTGGGTTCTGCTGCAGAGCAGCTGATCCAATCTGGTTCCAGACTAATGACCTCTGTGGTGTGACATCTCACCACCGTCATCTGTGGTCTGGCCATTTGCACCTTGTCACCAAGTCCCCACCCATTGTAGCCTCCTGCTGGTCAACCAGCCAGCTCAGCATTTCCATATCCCAGCACTGAGACACGCAGGAACTTCGGGGTGTGCTAGGAGCTGGGCACAGGCCAGGGGATGCTCCTCAGGCTTCTCTCTCGGGAAATCTCCCTCCACACCTGCTGCCCCAG
>PVKH010040501.1:0-11055 GCA_004027955.1 Chaetophractus vellerosus | reverse complement strand
CATCAGAACTGCTTTTCAAATCTCCTTCTCCAAAAATCTCCTCTCTGCTTCTCTCTAATCTCTGCTTCTACTTGAGTCCACCCCCACCGAGGGGTGGGGCTCAACGTCTCACTGACGTGGCAATTAACGCCCTACTCATAACTTAATCATGCCCAGATGAACAGATGAGCTTACAAACATAATCTAACTTATATTTTTGTAATTCATAATTAATTCAAACTCAAACCACTACATGGAGTTAAGATGTTCTCTCTCACATTTCCCCATAGCACCTGTACTCAGCTCTTTGGTGGCACTGATCACTTCATGCAGCCTGCAGTCCCTTTAGCAATAATTCTTAAATCTAGAAAGCTCTGGAAAACTCAAAACTTTCCTTATAACCCATTTGGCAGAAAAATCTGGCCTGAAATAACACAAAACTTGGTTTAATCGGCCTTTACACCATTTAGTGTGGATATTCATCATCTCACCTGACACATAGTACACTAACGATACTTTTTGGGTGAATTGAATTTAAATAGCCACCACTTTATCAATTAGTGGTATTTAATAATTGTCTATAGAACTATTATGTCATTATCAAAAGTCATGGAATTCTTGATATAGAAAACTTCTGCATGGGCTTTGCCCAGCAGTTTGAACAGGAGTACTGTCATTAAATGTTTTATTAGCAAAGCCATTTGCTGATCCAGTTTAAAAGGTACTTTTTAGGTAGAATAAATGTGTAATCAATCCCTGTTGAATGACTAAACAATAGCACTAACAGCCGGGGGCCCTAATTCTCAAAAGCAAGTACCACACAAGCAGGGACTAGGTTTGATTTATTCATTTCCTAATTATTTATTTCTCTTCTTGCACATAGACAACAACAACAGTTGTTCTAGTAAGTACCATTACTAAGCACATTCCATGAGAGGTGCATGCTGCATACCCCTTGTGTGTGGTCCCGTTTAATCTTATCAATGGCATCATGAGGCAGATATTATTATTCTCCCCATTTTATGGATGAAGAATCAGAAGTTCAGAGATTTTCAGTTACCTGCTCAAGGTTACACCATTAGAAAAGGGTAGAACAGAGGCTTTTCCCATACTCTGTCTGTCTCTAGAGCTAGTGCTGTGGAAACTCTCCATAACAGTCAGGCTCTGAGCAAGGGTGTGACCATCATAGTCTGGGCACTTTATCTCAACTTGTCCCATGAGAGGTAGGGTCCTAGTTGGCCACACTGTAGCTGGAATACCTGATATCAGTTTTGGCAACATGATGGGGTGACCTGCTGGGCAGTGCTCCTTCTGTGTTTTCCTCTGCTCATTGGTGGCCTCATGGGAGGCAATGCAAGATTCTCTTCCCACTCACTATGTCAGCATCATTTTAACAGATTTGGGTACCTGAAAGCTGAGGTTATCTGAATTCCCCACTATCTGAAATTATGTTGGACACCAAACGGAAATGCAAACATTTTACTCTACAATCTAAAATATAAGTTGAAACCAGTAGGGCTTCAGTAGTCAATTGAAAATACACACCCTATAAAAAAATCATGTTCCTGAGAACATGTTTTCTATCAAGTTAAAAGACTAATTTTGGCTTACATTGTACCTGCTGATTCTTTAGTGCTAGACTTTTCTCATAATATGACTGCTGGCTTTCTTGTTTTTTTAAAAATTGAAGTATTATCCTCTAAAATAACTAATGTTATATCAGGATAATCAAATATCCAAAATTTCATAACAATTAAATTAGACAAAGGTCATGTTTTGCAAAAGACCTTCCTTTATAGAACATGTTTCCCCTGGATTGCTTTGAATATGAATATGAACATTAAAAATAAAATGTCTCCTTTGCTTTCCCTTCCCCAGTGCCTTGCTGCTGCTAGGCCGTCCACCTAGACAATTTGTCTGGCTCCTGCCTTGTCCTCCCCACAATTCTCCCCATCCTTCATACGGAGCCTGAAGACCCTCTGGCCCTGCAGCCTGGCCTTCTCCTTTCTGCCAGAGGTCATGGCTTCCTCCTGGACCCCCAACTGTGTGTGTACCTCTCTGATGTCACCCACAGCACTCTGTTGATCCTCATCATCAGTCTAGTCCACACTTTATCTTTTCTCCTTGAGAACAGAGGCCTTCGCTCTTGTCTTTAGTGCCCCCACTGTATCTAGTATGGTACTTTGCACATAGAAGATGCTCAGGAAATGTTTAAGTTAAATCCTCTTTCCAAGCTCTGTGCTCTCTTGCTATTTCTCTCAGGCAACCACAGTTCCACAAAGGTGGTAGGACTGGATATCCCATGCTGGAAATTTTGGAAACATCCTTGACTTCTTCCCTCCTAAAGCTAAACACCTTCAAAATACTTGAAGTCGGGGGCCGGCTGTAGCCCAGTGGATAGGGCGCTGGTTCACCACAAGGGAGGCCCCGGGTTCGGTTCCTGGGGCCTCTCCAAGCGGACAGAGCCGCCGTGGGCAGAGCAGAAAGCTGCCGTGGGCAGGTCAAAGCTGCCACGGGCAGGGCAAAGACGCCACGGGCAGGGCAAGTAGCCCGCGAACAGAGCAGAGCCGCCCACGAGCGAGCGGAGCAGAGCCTCCTGCAAGCAGGGCAAGCCACCTGCGCGGTGAGCTGACTCGGTGCGTCGCTGCAAAGGGGGGGAGACAAAGCAGACACGGAAGAACGCAAAAATGAACACAGCAAGAACAAGCAGAAAGGGGGGGATATGTAACAAAAAAAATTTAATTTAATTTAATTTTAAAAAATACTTGGAGTCACCTATCCAGGTCCTCTTCCTCTCTAGAATGTTCCTTGATTTCCTAAAGTCTCTTTCTAGTGGGTCTCATCACCTTAGTCCTCTTCCATCCCTCAGCCATCTTGAATAGAACTACTTCGTTCTCTCACAGCCACGGTCTTGCCCAGTCCCGTGCCCTCATGCCTCTGCCCAGCCTTCAGAGCTCTACATATTCTGCTCTACCGTCTGTAGGGCCATCACTTCTCCTCCAGAAACAGCCACTCCTTGGTTTGTCTGTGCTCTACTCAGGCTGGTCCTATCCCAGAATGCTCATTCTCCTTTTGTCACTCAGTTGTATTTACAGCTAGCACAGAACCGTTTAATCTGTAGACGACTTGTATCACTGGCTAATTGTATCATCATTATTGATCTCATCCCCTTACCAAAAACGTTAGCTAGTTGGAATCAAGGATCATATCTTGTCCTGCTGCCATGTCTTTGTTGGTGCCTCTCACTATGACAGAGAAGTCATACTGGTCAATGCTGAGATCGATGGAGCCTCAGAGAGACAGCGTGCTCCAACTTCCAGAAACACATCCCAGAAAGGGAAACCTGCAAGGACCGTGTTCTTAACCTCATGTTGACAAGAGGTCTATGTCAAAGGAGAAAGAAAAGGAAATAGAAATGGGATGACTTAAAGCCCAAACCAGGATCTGAAAAACAAATTATAGAAGAGGCATACTCCTTAACATCTACTTAACAGCATCACCCGTGGTGGGGTGTGGGACTTAGCATCTTAGTTGTCTCAGCACAAATCCAGAGTGTGTTACATTGTCCTCCAAAATGTGCATTTCATCTTGGGCTGCTATGCTTGGGATATGATGTTCATTACGTGAGAAGTGCCTCTTCACCATGTCTTCACCAGTCACGTAGGGCCAGGTGTCTACAGGCGGCCATGGATGCATGCCAAGAGGGAGGACCAGTAGGGGCATCTCAGTTTTATTAGGGTTTGGGGGAAAAGGGCTGTGCTTCTTTATTTGTTCAAAATAGTTTTTATTGGGCTTATACCAATTTCAGGAAAAGTAATAAACAAAAGCAACTTTTTAAAAGCATTTGAATGAAAGTTTCTAAATACTAGGGCTATAGAAGCATTTATGGTATAAGACATGTTTGGATGTGTTACATTTTCACTTTAGGGTGGAACTGGAGATAAGAAAGGTGAGCTCAGGTAGCACCTGCCTTAAGAACATTTACAAACTTATCAGTTAAAACATCTGCTCTCCCTGAGCGGTAGGGGGGAGAGAGACAGAGAGAGAAAGAGAGGGAGAGGAAACAGTAGATGTAATCCTTCATATCTGCTCATATTTCTCATAATCATTTTCTGCATTGCTGCTGTCTCTACTTACTGTTTCACAGAGGAGTTAGAAATGCACCATACATGCATTATCCTTATTTTGCTTAAGAAAGATTTGAGCTTCCTCAACCAAAATCAACTGCTGAAGCAGTAACTCAGGGCCTGGGTTTTGTTTAACATTTCAACTCATCTTTCCATATATGGGCTCTGGTCCAACTACATTAGGAAATCCTCTGTGGATAGTGATCTGGAGCATAAAACCCAGGAGTCATAAGTCAACACAATTGACAGTCTCTTTTCTTAGAGTGGCTTGGGGGGGGGGGGTTGTCACAGAGACCAGATTATCTTTCATAGAGAAGTCATTTCCCCCAGGTCAAGATTAAGGTTACCAGCAGGGCCATGAGCTGGGTGGTTATCTTGAGCTCCATGAACCTGAGTGCCTATGGCTTCAATGCAGGCAGCCTGGAGGCCTGCAGGGACCCACTTCCGGAAGCTCAGAAGCCCTTCCCTTCACCACTGACACCACTGACACCACCTTCACCTCATTCACCACAGGCCAGCGCCCCTCCCTCTGCCCTACCTCCATTGATGTGTGCTTAGACCCACCATCTCATGGAAGAGGTAGAGAGAGAGACAGGGATTTGGGGAGGGGGAAGGAAGAGCAACACAGAGAATAGGCAATTCCTCATCTTCTCAGAGGCATTTTCCCCTTCTTCCCTGAGGAATGAAATTCAGTGCCATCAAGTCCACTCTCTCTAGCAAGCCTTTCTCCACTCTCCTAAGTACATTTCCACCCTCAGTTAAAGTACAAAGACATCACCAGGATCAGTGTGATTGAAAGAATATGTAGCACATTAACCCCTTGAGTGGGCAAAGGGTATTTTCCTTTCTTTGTTTTTAATAATAATTTTTATTTTTATTTTTTAAAAGATACTTAGATTATATAAATGTTACACAAAAAATATAGGGATTCCCATATGCCCCACTCCCCACACCTCCCACACCCTCCCACATAAACAACATCCTTCATTAGTGTGGCACATTCATTGCAATTGATAAACACATCTGGGGCTTTTGCCACTGAACATGGACCATAGTTCACATTGTAGTCTACCCTCTCTCCCACACAGTTCTGCATGTTATGGGACAATATAAAATGGCCTATATCTGTCATTGCAAGGTCATTCAGAATGATTCCCAAGTCTTGAAAAAGCCCCATATTACAACTGTTTTTCCCTCTCCCTGCCCCCAGAGCCTCCAGTGGCTACTGCCTCCACATCAATGTTGTAATTGCTTCTATTGTTAGAATCACAATATATCTATAGTAGAATACCAGTAAGTCCACTGTAGTCCATAGTTCATTCCCCAAGCCTCAGGATTCTGGGATAGTGATGTCCACTCTACCTCAAACTGAGAGGGGGCTTCGATCCCATACAGCCAATGGATGGGACTCTCTTGCTTGCAGTTGTAGGCTCTGTCATTTCCTTGGTATGGTGGTTGTCAATCCTCACCTCCTTGTTAGTTGTCCTGTGTGAGTCCAATGAACTGGAGAGAAGGTGTTGCAACTCCACTGAGGTTCCGGGCCCAGCTGGCACATGGACAGCCCAAAGACTCCAGTCTCTTGGATGTACACCTACAAACTCTAGCACCAAGTATAGGTTTAAATAGAAGGGACAGATGAGCCTTGTGTAGGGAAGCCATAATTGAGTCCAACTCTGTCACTCTCAAGAGCACAAACTCCAAAGCAGGGCCCACTGACAAGGCACCAAACTCCGGAGCTATCTGCCCTGACCATAGGACCTGAGTGTCTCCACAGCCCTCAGGAGTGCCACTATTTGGGGTAGCATCCACTTTGGCAGTCTATGAGATCCTGCTGAGATGTGCATAACCGTTACCTCTGGGATGACCTCCCAACTCACTTTGAAGTCTCTTAGCCATATAAACTCATTTGTCTTTACCTTTTCTCCCTTTTATTCGAAGTGTTTTTCCAGTTGCATTGCTAGTTGGTGCTTGGTAGCTTGGTAGTAATCCCTTGGTGCCAGGGAGGCTCATTCCCGGGAGTCATGCCCCACACTGGGGGGAAGGTAATGCATTTATATGGTGAGTTTGGCTTAGAGAGAAGCCACATTTGAGCAACGAGGAGGCTCTCAGGAGTCAACTCTTAGGCACCCCACAACAATAGGCTAAGTTTCAATTTCAAGAGCAAAGGCTCATAAGCATAGTCGTCAATATCAAGGGACCATCAATGGATCATCCTCTTTTGCCTGCCATTGCCCCTGCACTTGGGGAACTGTTGCTGCTCCATTAGAGAATGTGACAGAGCTCTCCAGGATTGGAATTAAGTATTCTCTCGGTTATTGCATGAGTCTCCACCCACTGTGACAATGCCCTGTGAACATTTTAACATATTTATAGACCTTATATGTATGCCCAGGTGAACTTCCTCCCATGTATCTCCCATCACTGACACCCCACACCAGTGATCCTCCTCTGCCCCAGTTGTATCCCTTCTGTGATCTGAAGCATCTTCAAAAATGAATCCAATAAAATAGCCAAATACAATTAATAGGAAAATGAAATAATAATGATAGGCTTATATATAAGACATAAAATACATAAAAATTTTTAAAAACTAAAAAAAGGTAAAATTAAAAGATTGGGATATTAAAAATAATGAAAAATATTTTTTATTATTTTTGACATTTTGCCTTTTATTACTTTAATATCTGGTGTCCTATATATACAATGACATTTTCTTCCATTTATTCCCCAGTGTCTTACTTTTTTTCATTTTGTTTTCAAGGAAGTTTTAGGCCACACTAAAGTCACATACAGAATACAGGGGACTCTCATATACCCAACATCCCATATTAATACTTTTTTATATGTGGATGGTACATTTGTTACACCTGATATACAAATAGTGAAACATAGCTACTAATCATGATCAATGGTTTACATTATGGTTCACATTTTAGACCATACACTTTTATAAAATTTGATGATATATAACATGGCCTGTGTCCATCATTGCAAGATCATGTAGAAAACTTCCACTGCCCACTAAATACCCCCTGTTCTATCTATTCTATTCCTCCCCCCCACTCCCCTCGGGGCCTATGGTGGCCACCCAGCTTCACTCCTTGGATGACAAGATTCATAGTTACTTGCAGCAACACTGAGGTCTTGACACACTGGTTTGTCCTCCCCTATTAGGAACCACCCACCCTCTCGAGAGACTCCCACCCCTCTATTTGAGAACATATCGGTCCTCCCCAGGATGGGACTCCAGCTTCTTCCCATTCATTATGTGGGTCTCCACCCACTGATAAACATTATGACAAAATGATCACTCGCACACTCCCTAGAAGCCTGCCCCAGGTGTGCCTGTCACGAATGCCCCCCATCCAACACCCTCAACCAGTAACCTTCCTTGTCATATTGCCCTCAGAGCGTTTCCATCTTTGTACTTTCAACTACATACCCACCAATCCCCAGTGTTCACCTGGTCCCTCCCCCAACCCTCCCCCCAATTCCATGGACCATCCAACCCACCCTCCCCGCTCTACCCACCTGTCAAACCTGCACTGCCCAACCCAATAGTATCCTTACCCTCCTGTCATATCCCTTCAATGCACAACCACACACTTCTACCTTATCATAGATTATGCCTGTATGGGCATGGCTCACAACCTTCTTCTCCCTTTCTATTTCCTGTAAACCTATCTTCCAGACAATAGCCCTCTGAGTCTGCTCAGTTTGCTTAATTCATATCAGTGAGGTCATGTAATATTTTTCAAAGGGTATTTTCAATCAAGGTTTCAAAGGAAAGAGCTGAAGGCACTGCGTGTCCAAGGCCTGGCTCTACTACCAGCCTCATCTGTCTCTGTCTCCTCATCCACAAAACCAAGGGTGCCTGTCACTCTGAAAGTCTTCAGTGCTATTCCAGGATCCTCAGCAGTGCCTGAGTTAAGCTCTACCTTTACAAAAAATCAGGCTCATTCCATCTTTGGTCCAAAATGAAATGAGTCATGTATCCTGAGAAAACAGTGTGCTTGGGTCACATGGGATCATGGTGCCTTTCTTTGGAATCCATCTCGTCTTAAAGGGAGAATTTCAGTTTCAAGTTTGATAATGTCCAAGGTAGCTATACATCATTTAAAAAGAATCTGTCAAACCCGTATCTCAAAAACCTTCTACAGCTGACATTTATAACATCTTGTCTGCCTCTAAGAAGCAAGCTCCTATGTTGTGAATCAGTCTTTAGCCACTTTAAAAGTATTCTTTCTCTTTGAATTAGAACGTGCTTTGCTCCAAATAAAATTATTTGTCATACACAACATCAGTAAGCAAATATTATGTAGTTTTGTTTTGGCTTTGGTTTTGGTTTTTAGTATCATATATACAACCTAAAATTTCACCTTTTTAGATATATAATTCTGTGCTGTTAATTATGTTCACAATGTTATACAACCATTATGATCATCCATTATCACAACTTTTCCATCACCTAAAACAGAAATTCTGTACCAATTAAGCATTAACTCCTCAAAAAATAATGTAGTTTTAAAATAATTTACTCTAAGCTTACCGAAATGGAAGAAACATTTAGAGAGGCTTAGATAGGAAGAAAATTACATCTAAATAAATTTATTATTTATTATTAATATTTATTTATGATGCAAAATTAAGTAAGTTTTATGCTCTGAAAAAATATATGCAAGCAGTATTTAATAGGAAACGTTCTCTGTACATTACAGAGAACCTAAGGGTTGGAGGACTGCATTCTTGTGGTTGTTACTTCATTTTCTGTGGGAAGAAAGCAGTGTATACACACCTGAAACATTCTCCAATAAAAGAAGGGTTGTCTGTGTTTTTAAATAAGTACAGCTTATATTAGGAATTGGGATCAGTTGGTTAATAATTATAAACCAAAGGAGAGGAAATAGATAGTTTATCCCTTTAGACAGAATGATGTACTTGACTCTAATGGAAGAGATGGATAGAGGGAGGAGGAAGGGAGGAAAGGGAAGGAAGAAAAATGGCCTTAACAACAACAAAACATACTGTAGTTGGAGTTGAGGAGGGAAGCTCTAGTCCATGCTTGCTCTGCTTCCCTCCCCCTGAGGCACCCTACTTTTAAATAGTCACTTCTCTGCTTCCCTTCCAGCATCACCAAGCAATTTGCCAGACCTGGCTTCCTGGGGTTTCATACTTTGTTATTCTGCTCTATGAATAGGATAAGATATGGCCACCCCTTCTGCTTGACTCCTACCGCTTTGCTTCAATTATCTTTTAAATAGAGTAACAATCTCAGATTTCAGAACTGGGGCTAGAATGCAATTTCATGTCTAGGGGCTGTTCAGTCTTGAGTCCCAGTGACGTTTAGTAAGTCCTAGAGGATGGTGCTCCCTGGTCCGGTTAAGGGAAATGGGGCACTGCAGAGACTCTGCCTGTCACATGGTACATTTGTCGGAGTAAGGATCTCAGACCCCTGAAATACACTTCATTGTCCCATGTTGCCATCTTTCTCCTTCAAATCAGTGTTCCTGATATCCAATCTTTAATTCACCTTTTTTTGGCCACTAGCAAATAAGAATTTAAAATGTAATGGAGAATCCTTCCTGTGCACCTTCTAACCCTGTACAGAACGAGTAGGAGCTGAGAAACCATAGATCTGTTTTTCTGTTCCCAAGGGAGAGGCTAATCATTTGGACTTTATGAGACCTGCTCCAGGCTCTTCCTTCCCTTTCTGCTCTGGGCGGTCCCAGGGAAATCCATTTGATGTGAACATAAATTCAGTTTTCTTCTGATGACTTCTGTGGCTATATGAAAATGAAATTGATCGGGTGCTGAAGCTGGAAAAGGCAAGATAATAGATTCTGCCTTAGAGCCTCCAAGAGGAACACAGCCTTGCTGATACCTTAGTTTTAGGACTTCTAACCTCAGGAACTGTAATATAATAAATTTACATTGTTTGTGTACTATGTTTGTGGAATTTGTTACAGCAGCAGTAAGAAATTAACACAACTTCCCTCACACTAGTATTTCCTTTCTGGTCCATTCCGCCACACCTCCAGGGTGCAGCCCTTTCTGAGACCCCAACTGGCTGCCCCATGGCCTGTGTCCTGAAGTCCTTTTTAAGCCCCTTTCTCCAGGCTTCTTTCCTCTTCCCTACCCCCATTTTCTTTATTTTTCTTTATTTTCTTTCCATTCTCAAAATATAAACCCTCAGGTTCATTTTTCCAGCATGACATGGCAGTCTTCCTTTTCTCTCTTCTATTTCCTCCCTGGTTTCTCTCTTTTATTTCTTCCCCAAATAGGTCCTTTGTGGACGAGCAGTGCAGAATGCTACATTTTTATAGCACTTATGGCACCTTTCCTTATTCTGACATGTGCTTCGTAATAATATATAAATATTAATAAATTTTATTGATCAGATAGAGCATATAGAGCACATGAGTCACATCTCATGAAGGTCCTTTATCTGAGTGTTGCATGAAAATGGAAATTGAGAGTTTGCATCACTCCATGATTGTAGACTGTTGGAAATGTATGCCTGTGAAAACAAGTGGCACAATCTATTCAGAATACTTTTGGAATTTCCATTTGACCAAGTGATAAGAAAGCTTTCCCTTCCTAAAGAGGAACTCATCTGCTCCTTCCTGAGGACATATGTGCCCTCACCAAAAAATAAAATAAAATAAGGAAACCACGCCCAAAATGCATAGCACAGCCCCTCAGCCAGGAAGGACACTCCCCCATTTTAGGTTTAACACAGGTGAGAGACCAGGCCTGGAAGGCTCCAGCTGCCCTCCTTTCTTGGTGGCAGGCATTGCTGCACTCATTCCTCTTCCACTTCAGTCCCAACTTTGTCGACTTGATTTAGTGAAGCTCTCCCAAGCCAACTCATCTACCAGCCATCCAATTGTTCCCTTATTCAGGAGATCAGGAATTCCATGTATTTTTCTAATAAGCAAAATCCCCAGCG
>PVKH010040500.1:0-11056 GCA_004027955.1 Chaetophractus vellerosus | reverse complement strand
GTCAGCCACAGGAGTGCCTTTTGAAATATACCAGAGATTGGTCGGTCTTTATAAAGGGTATTTATTTGGGGTAGAAGCTTACAGTTACCAGGCCACAAAGCATAAATTTCTTCCCATACCAAAGTCCATGTCCTGGAGGAAGATGGCTGCCGACGTCTCCAGGGTTCAGGCTTCCGGGTTCCTCTGTTCCCGGGGCTGCTTTTCTCTCCGGGCTTAGCTTCTGTTTCCTTCACGAGTTCAGCTGAAGACTATGAGACTCTCTGCGTTGTGTCTCTCCACAAGGCCAGCTGCAGCCTATCCGGCGATCGGCTCACTCCAACATCAGAACTGCTTTTCAAATCTCCTTCTCCAAAATCTCCTCTCTGCTTCTCTCAGTCTGCTTTTCTACTTGAGACCACCCCCACCGAGGGGTGGGGCTCAACGTCTCACTGACGTGGCATTTAACGCCCTACTCATAACTTAATCATGCCCAGATGAACAGATGAGCTTACAAACATAATCTAATTTATATTTTTGGAATTCATAATTAATTCAAACTCAAACCATTACAGTAGGAAAAATAGTTTTTGTGGGGAAAGGGGAGGTAAGAAGATCATTATGGCCAGGAGTATATCAGGGGTCATGGACTCATATTTTTCAGGGGTGAGGTAAATAACAAAAATGAGTAAAATGGACAGGGTGTAAATGTATGGAGAGATATTCCAACCAAAGATATTCAAATAACTTTAAAACACCTCTTGTGACGGAGTTGTTGAAGCTAGAAAGAGTTTATTGTGCCAATATGTGTGCTATTTGCAAAGTTAAAATTTTTCCATAAAATGTTTAACAAAAGTCAAAGTACAAATACCCATATGAGCTTTTTAAATTACATAAATACACAAAACAATGATAGGTAAAGCACATCCTCTGTGAGAGGAACAGCAGGAGATGAAGCAAGAAGCACAGAGATCTACACTGTAGGTGCTTTAAGGGGTCAAGCTGAATTAGTATCTATTAAGTCCCTACCGTGTAGCAAGGGACTTGCATGCATTAGCAAGCCATTGAAGAGTCCTAGTAGTGACATAACTTAATGTAAAGGTAATTAGGAAGATTCATCTTATGGGAAGAAAGGAAACAAAAGACGTGTCATATATGTAGTTGGACATTTATTTGAGCATCCTTACTATGTGCAAGGCTCTAGAGATATAAAGATGAATGATTTAAGGCACAATTCATGCCCTTAGGAGCTCACCTACATATAAATCCAACCTTAATACATTAATAGATTATTTTGGACTTGCTGCTCTGTTCTATGTGACAGTCTGACCAACTACTGCAAGTAATAGCCCTGAGAAACAGCCATGGGTAGTTTATTTTTCTTTTGTTCTCTACTTCAGGAGTAACATGGGGATTCTTCTCATCTGGAGGCTGATGAAACCAAAATATAGGCAGTGCCAAAGTGGTGACAGTTAGAAGAAATCTTGGGAGAGAATATTTTTGCCTTGTACGTGGGACAGCTGCTAGGCCCACCATGGCTCCTGTGAAAATCAGCCACGTGGTGTCCTTTTCCTCTCAGGTATGTTAGCAGGCAGGATTTTTCTTGGTGATTAGAAAGGAGTGAAGAAAAAAAAAAAAGGAGACTTGGCTCCACTTTCAGAAAACTCCCAATCTAATAGAAGAGATTTGTCCCTTATTTGGAAGTCTTGCCTTCAGATTGTTCCCAGAGCAATGCAGAAGGCATAAAAGAGTGTCCCTAGTTGTTGACAGTAAAGAAGGAAGCACCCTCAGGATTCCACCCATGGATTGGAGGGATCTGCCAAAGCTGAAGGCCTAAAACACCACCATGTTCCCCAGAAAAACAATGTGTTAGCTTTGTCATTGAAAGCAGGCCAGGACACTCAAAATCATTCCTGACTGTGAGGATATCACCATTGCCGTCAAGGATAATTTCAGCCTCCTTCCTAAAAGCCATGAAATAGCCCTTTTAGAGCCAGATCTCTGGCCTCGGGTCCCAGGTCTGATCCAGTGTTGTGCTCATTAGGGACTTCCCATCCTTTTTTTATTTATCCTTTCACCCCTCCTCACCCCTCCCTGTTACCCTAGTCTTTCTTAAGGGGTGCCATTGGCAATCTTGTGTAGAATGAGTCTGCATTTTGTAGAAATGTCATTTGCCTGGTGGGACATTTAGCATCCCTGGCCCTCAGCCCCTAATAGCAATATTATTTCCTAGTTATTGTGACAATCAAAACAAACACCCACCTCCCTTGGCCCCATTTCAGAAAGATGCTAAAAGGGGGTGGTCCTGCCCCCAATTAAGAGCTATTATATTAACCCCTATTCCAGATGAAATAGAAATTACCCTTATCCCCCTCGCCTGCATGGTCAGCCTGAATGGTTTTCTTTATAGACTCTTAGCCTTATGAAATGCTAGAGAACATTAGATATCTTCTAATACAGTGGTTTCCAAACTGTACTCTGTGAGGGCCCACTTCTAGAAATTGAGAGGAAGGGGGACAGTCTGTGTCTACGTCCCACAACCAATCTATGCTTTAACCACAGTTCTGATTTTTTTTTTTAAAGATTTATTTATTTTATTACCTATCTCCCCTTCCCCCCGCTGCGGCGACGCGCTGAGAGTGGTTGCTGCGCAGGCGCGGCTTTCCCCGCTTGTGGGCGGTCTCTGCATCCGTTCACGGCTGGCTTTCAGTTCGCGGGTGGCTGGCTGCGCTCCATCCGCGGGCGACCTACCCTGCCCGTGGCGGCTCTTGCCTGTCCGTGGCAGCTTCTTGCCCTGCCCACGGCGGCTCTGCCCCTCCCACGGCGGCTTGCCATTCTCAAGGCGGTCTGCCCGCTAGGAGAGGTCCCCGGGAACCGAACCCGGGGCCTCCCATGTGGTATGCCGGCGCCCTATCCACTGGGCTATCGAGCCGGCCCCACAGTTCTGATTTTATTTGTTTAAATACATATATGCATCTATTCATATACAGGCATACCTCATTTTATTGTGCTTCACAGATACTGCGTTTTTTACAAATTAGAGGCTTGTGGGTAGCCTTCATAGAACAAGTCTATCAGTACCATTTTTCCCACAGCATGTACTTACTTCATGTCTTTGTGTCACCTTTTTTTTTAATTGAAAATAGACTCTGTTATTGCCTTTATTTATTTATTTAAAGAAAGGGCCCATATGTGGGAAGCAGGCGCTCAATCACTTGAGCTACACCTGCTTCCTCTGTGTCACATTTTAATTAAGATATGTACATTTTTAGACATAATGCTGTTGCAGACCTAATAGACTATAGTTTAGAGTAATCATAATTTTTATATACACTGGGAAACCAAAAAAGTTGTGTGATTCATTTTATTGCAATATTTGCTTTATTGTAGTGGTCTGGAATCGACTGCAATATCTCTAAGGTATGCCTGTATATGTTTAATTATATGTGTGTACGCATGCACATATGCACTTCAGTATAAGGTTTCAGTTAAAAGGAAGGATTTTATTTTTTTATTAAAAAAAAAAAGATTGAAAACCATGCATCTAGTCTTTCTACTTTATTTTGGATTAAGAAATTTAGTTCCAGATGGGAAAGTGGTTTGCTCAAGGCCCTTAACCAGAAACAGCCAACCTTGGGTTAGAATTTGGAATTTCTGGGGAATGAATGAATGTAGCTCAGGGGTTGAGCGCCTGCCTGCCATGTACAAGGTCCTGGGTTCAATCCCTGGTACCTCCAAAAAAAAAAATTTCTATCTCAATACCACAATTATTGACTATGGACAAATCACTTTATTTCTAAGCCTCAATTGTGAAATTAGAGTAAAAATGGTTTCCCTTTTAACCTGAAAGAGTTATTTTCAAGGCAAATGTCTGTGAACGCTTCTTATAAATAAGAAGTAGTGTAGTATGGTGGTTTAGAGCCCTGGATTCAGAAACCTGGGTTGGAATCCTGACTTTGGTTGGTTATTTGGACTTGTGGCCTTGGGTTAATTCCTGAACCTCTCTAAGTTTCAGTTTATTCGACTATTAAATGGGAATTAATAATAGTAGCCACCTCAGTGTTTTTATAAGGATTAAATGAGGTGATGTCTTATGTACGACTTAGCACATGATGCTGTATTCCTACAGTTCCATCCTAGGGCATTTTCTGACATGTTAGGGTGCTTGGAAATGTTTGGGAGAGTAGGGATCCCTTATCCATGGGCATCCTCTTTTCCCTCAGGCTCAGTGAGGTTCCTGATTTTCTCCTTCTCTCTCTGATGTAGGATCCCAAGTATCCTGTGGAGAACCTGCTGAATCCAGACAGTCAGAGGGGACCTTGGCTCAGCTGCCCTCAGGACAAAAGTGGACAACTGAAAGTAGAACTGCAGCTGGAAAGGGCTGTGACTATTGGCTACATCGATGTGGGTGAGTGAGTTCCGTGGGACTGGAAACTTCTGAGGGACACAGGAGTCATATTCTCCCCCATACCCCTCAGCTAAAATGTCTTAGTTTAGTCTGACTGAGCAGCTTTCATGGAATAAGTCCTACCTGGGTGTAAGAAGAGATGTGGACTTTGTCCTTGGGCCAGGTTTATGTGGTGTTGTAGAACTCCAGGGGCTCTGTTCAGGTAAATACAATTTAAACCGTGCTCCTTGAATTTCCAGCATACCTGCCCTGCTTTGTTCTGAGCAGTCTGAGTGAAGCCATAGGATATTAACATAATTGTAAATGCCAATGAGTAGAATCTGTATACAGCTCTAAATAATCAGTGTTCAGGGAATGCTGGAGGGATGAGCTGTGCAGGATTAATCTGGAAAGGTTTACTGGAGAAGAAAGGAACTTATGGGTTGATAAAGTTGTCCTTAGAATTCTTTATTTTAGAGGAATGGTCAAGACCAATGGTCCCATCTATCTGTCAGAGAGATGTCAGAGTCCCTAGAAAGGATGTAACAGAGACAGAAGTCAGCACTGCCTGCCAGGGCCAGAGGACAGGGAAGAGACAGGTCTTTTCAGTGAGGGAAAGATTTCTGGCTAGGAGGTACACATTGGACCTTCACATCATCATTTAATGGGCTGAGGTCCATCTTACTTCAGTTATTGGCTGCCTGTACGACTCCACATGTTGCTTGACCTTTCTGGACTTCCAACTAGCTCTTGAATGGAGAAGTGTCCTCTTCCCACCCAATTTCCTTGTCTGCAGTCAGAGGAGCCCCTGTCATCCCATCACCCTTACCCTTCTCTCAACATTTTTGTCCCCAGGTAACTGTGGCTGTGCTTTCCTGCAAATTGATGTGGGCCGTTCTTCCTGGTCCCTGGACAGACCTTTCGTCACCCTGCTCCCTGCAACTATGCTAATGTCCCTAGCTGATTCAAAGCAGGGGAAGAACCGCTCAGGGGTCCGCATGTTTAAAGATGGTAAAGAGGGTAAAATCAGAAAAGAGAGATGAAGAGGAGTATGTGTGTGTATGTGTGTGTTTATGCCAGAGAGGGATATAGCCTAGAAAGGGCTGTAAGTACTATTAGATGCCTATTGTGGGAGGGTGCCAAAGCAGGGGCTCGGTTATATCTGTTGTGGTGAGGGGGAAGGTAATGAGTGAGCAACTGTGTGATATATTTATGTGTGAGTCCTGCATGATGAGCTATGTGATAGCTGGGTATATTTATGGGCTGTGATGATATTTTCATATAACATGATTTGTTAGACCCCAATGTAGAGCCCATATTTGTATATTTGTGATTAGTATGTTTTTTCAGTATATCTATATATCCATGTGGGTGTAGGATAAATATTTGTATCAGCAGTGGAAGGCTATGTGATGGTATGGCAGTTTGAGATTATTTTATGAATCCCAAAAAGAGAAAGATTATGTTTATAAACTAATCTGTTCCTCTGGGTATGCTACCCTTTGATTGCACTAGATTCAGTTGAGGGGCCTTTGGTTAGATTACCTGTTAAATTGCTTTAGGGGAAGCAGCTGTGGCTCAATTGGTTAGGTTCCTGTTTACCAAATGGGAGATCCCGGGTTCGATCCCTGGGGCCTCCAGGTGAAGGAGCTCCCACGTGGCATGGAGAGCTCAGGACCCACGTGGCGCTGTGAGTTGACACAACAAAGGAAGATAAGCGGTGGGGAGGTAAATAAATTAATTTTTTTAAAAAAATGATTGCTTTAGGGCTTTTGATTCAACTATGATTTAGTGACTCAGGTTGAATTCCCACCCCCTTGCTGGGTCTGATATAAATGGATTCACACAGACACAGGAAGAGAGACCTCTGTCATTTTTGATCCTGCCATGTGACAGAAAGGCAAAGGCTCAAACAGCTAAGTCCCTGGGGAGAGATGAGCCATTTGCCTGACAGCTTAAAGCTGAAATTGGAAGAGAGCAGAACAGCCAAGACTGATACAGGAAGCTCGGAAAGAAACAAGCCCTATGCCAGGAGAGAGAAGACTACAGGTTCACTGAAGCACAAAGCCTCAAGAAGGTGGGCCCACAGAGCTCGAGAGGAAAGGGTAAGCCCAGAGGGGAAGGCTGAAACCTGGGCAGAGATGGCCTGCCATCTTGCTTCAACATGTGGCAGCTGACTTTGGTGAGAAAACACCTCTGTGGTGCCTTGAGTTGGACTTTTCGCAGCCTTGGAACTGTAAGCTTTTACTCCAAATAAACCCCCTTTATAAAAGCCAACAAGGAGTAGGTATGGCTCCCCAGGTTCAATCCTCATTCCCAGTACCTGAAACAAACAAACAAAAAAGTCAACACATCTCTGGTACTTTGCATAGGCACCCCTTTTGCAAACTAATACAGATGGTTATAGCTATGTAGCATATAGTGTTTCCTGTATTCTTTTCTGTGCAAATATCTGAGTTCAGTAGGCACTGCAGAAGAAACATAAGATCTGGTTTTTGGCCTCTAGTAACTTACAGTCCAGTAAGGATTTGTCAGTGTTTAAGTTGGAGATGTCTGTAATATTGTGGAGAAAGAGAGATACTGGAGGGGCATACGAGGTGAAGGAGACAAGGTGCTGACTGGATAGTGTTGGGAAATGAATGTGTGGAGAATTTGTGATATGGTGATGTGATACTGAGTGAATATTTAGACTATGCTATGGTGTGAGGGAGGCTGAGGTCTCCTGGACAGATATATCTCAGCTAATCCATTGGGCAAGTGGTCATCCCAGACCCCAACACTATAGATATTTCCTGTAAAAATGAGACATTGGTAAGGTCTCTGAAGAGGTGCATGTGAGGATATACTCGTGCTGGGACCAATAGGGATCTGTGACAGAGAGGCGTGATGTGGGAAGGCCAGGGATTCTGTCTAAGAAGGCCTGACTCACCTGCTGGGCTCTGCATATCCTAAACGTAAGGCCTGAGGTGATCAGTTACCAATGATCTCCATTTTTCCTTTTGTTGGAGTTAGTTCTATATAATCCTTATCTTCTTTCCTTTCCTCTCTTCAATAATGACCTTCTCTTCCTTTCTCCCTCTTCCCATTTATCCATTTCCTTTCCTCCTCATTTTCTTTCTCTTTTTCCCTTAGTTGATTTTCTGACCCCGGCCTCAGGTGAGTCGTGGGACCGACTGCGTCTGACCTGCTCCCAACCCTTCACCCGTTGTCAGTCCTTCGGCCTGGCCTTCCTGCAGGTGCGTTCCTCTCTGGACTTCTTAGATGAGCATATGATGGGACCCGCAACTCCTGTGAGTTCTGGGCTGAGCCAGGTATGTATGACAGTGGAAGAAGGACTAATGGTCTCCCACCCTTTTTAGGGTGGGAAGGTTAGGAAGCTGGTACCTGATAGAGGGATAGATACACATGTTTATATACAAGCACAAAAAGTCTTGCTACCCTCTCTTGCAGGCAGGAGTGAACTCCTCTCCTTCCTTCCCACACATGGAAGATGTAAGATGAATATAGTATTCAGAAAGCTATTGAACTGATTGTCCCTTAGCCATAATAAAATTCTTCTTGAATGCAAATTTAACCTCATACTTTGCTTCTAGATTCTTGGTTTCTGTAGCTTTTATCATACTTTTCCTTTCAGCACTTGAAAATCCCAGAACTCTGCAATTTCCTTTCTTCCCCTGTTCTCCCTTTCTGTACAACATATATACACTCCTAAGAGAAAATATATGTGTACTCTATTTTCCCCTTTTCTACTAGGTTTGTGGCTTTGAGGTTATGTCAGTTTAACTTCCTTTGTCTCAGCCAGTTTTTTAGATATTTTTTCCTTCCTTTACCAAATCTGACTCCTCTCCTCCTGCTTTCTTATCAATAGTGTTTCCATGTATATTTTTCAAGCCAGTACCCCCACCATAATTTGCTCACAAACAAATATGAACATATAATCATACAAAGGTGAAGTCATAGAATTTTAGAGATGGGAAAAAAATGTAGAAATCATCTAGCCCCAACAACATTACTTTACATCTCACAGAGGGAAACTTCTATGTATTCAAAGTCACACAGTGAGTCAGAGCAGAGACGAGACTAGAAATGAGGTCTCCTGTCATGACCACACACTGTTTCCTATGCACACAATAGATTTTTAACAGCTTCAGGCATATTTCACAACCAAAAGATTTCAATTCATAGGAGTTTCAAGTCATTCCTGTTGAGGTTACTGGGAAAAAGATGAAATGGGGCATTGGGAGGCTAAAATGGAGTTAGAGCAGAGAGAGCAGGAGTAGATGCTTTTTTAGTAAAGCCTCAGAAGAGAACCAGAGAACTGAGCCAAAGTAAACCTTGGTCTGAAATTTGCTCTCCCATTCAAGGGAGGGCTTAAAAATGCAAAAGGACCAAGGAAGGCAGTTTAGTGTGCTCTACCATGTTCTAATATGCCAGTGGTGGGAGCTGACATGAATGGAGCTAGATCTTTGTGGTTCTAGGAGCTAAACAAAATGTGAGTTCCGTGAGATTAGGGGCCTTGTATGTCTTTTCAATAATGTATCCCTGGCACTTTCAACAGTGCATAGAACAAAGTAGGTTTGTGATACAAATATTCATTATTATATAAATGACTTTTCAGAGGAGAGTTATAGATAGGGTCACCATACTTTATCATCCAACACAAGATACTTTGAGAGTAAAAGAAAGTGCTATTAAGACTCATGCAAGGAAAATAGACATAAAGCAGGACTGTCCCAGGCAAGCCAGGACTTATGATTATCCAAGTTTTAGGATAAATAAGGGCTTCCCAGGTTCTTTTCCATTTTGGCCATCTAAAGTACTCTGTACCTCTGAGACCACAGTGAGATCCCGGAGGAAGGGAGTCAACAAATCCAGAGCCATAATGTTAGAAAGGCATTGACTAAGTGACAGAAACCAGACACAGAGTCTTGCATATTGTTTGAATCCATTTATATAAATTGTAAATATAATTAAATTTATAGAGATGGAATTAGATTAGCAAATACGTATGGCAGGGGATGGATAGAGGGATTGAAAAGTAACTGCTAAGGGGTGGGGGATTTTCTTTTTGGAGTAATGAAAATGCTCTAATACTGATTGTATTGATGAATACACTACTCTGATTATACCAAAACCCACCAAATGTACACTTTGGATGGATTGTATGGTATATGAATATATCTCAATAAAATTGCTTAAAAAAAAGAAAAGCCTTGAACATTATCAACAGCAGAACAAAACACATATAATATATGCAGCTACCTCATTCAAATCATAGGGAAGGGAGATCCTGAAACATTTCTATGAGAGTAAGAGAGGGAATGGGAATGAATTGGACAGCACTCAATTTTATAATTTAAAATGTCAAAAAGGCCAGGTATATAATAGTGAAAGCAAAATATAAGGGCTTTTAACCCTGTGAAATATGGGCCTTTACGATCATCAATTTCCCAGTAAGGAAACAGAAGCACAGAGAAACCAGGTCACACTGCTAAATAAGTTTTGGAGCTGGATTTGAACCCAGGCCACCTGACTACCTCTAATCTGTAGTCTGAAGATCAGTTCTTAATGATTAGAGTTAACATTAAATAAACTATCTCTACCCACCCATTTAGTTATCCTTTCTAATAGTATTCACTCAAAAATTCATGAGACAAGGGAAAGAAAAAATGAAAACCCTGGAAATTTTTAAAAAATATTTCAAATTAATGCTAGGATCAAGAAGAGAGTGCAAGGGCAATTAGAAAATATTTAACAGTGAATGAGGACAAAAATACTACTTACCAAATTTGCAGAATGAGGCCAAAGTCATGCTTACAAGAAAGGTTTACCTTTAAAAGAACCTGTGATTAAAAAAAAAACAGGGCTGAAAATTAGAGGAAAAAATTAAGATTTTTTTTTTTAATTAAGGGAGAAAGGAAATTTGGACAAAGGAAAATAGTCACAGATGAATTGAATTTTGATAAAGAATTAAGAAACTACCACACCAATAAAATGTCTATATAAACATGATCTATTAGGATATTGCTGTGCATAGACATTTCTGGATCTAGAAATAAAGAGGTTTTAGATACCTGTAACAGTTAGATATGGTGGTCAGTGCTAGAAAGAGACATGTGATATCTGTCTATACTTACATTCACATCTCTTTTTTGTAGATGGCTAGAAATGGTGGCTAAAATTGGTAGGTTTTAGTTGTAGGTGAACAAAATTGTTCACAAAATAAATCATATTGGAAATTCTATTATGTTAGTAAACAATATTTAGAAAGGAATAATGATGAAAATATTCCATAATAGTTCAAAATTGAATTATTTTTATATGTGAAGAGATATTTTATTTCTTGTGAAATTATAAAAAGAGAGATGAGTGATTTGAGTTTTGTACTTACATGAATCAGTTTTATATATACAAGTTATATATAAAATTCACATATGTTCTTTAAAAAGTTTGCACATAAAGGACACCAACCAGTCCACTCTAGTCCATAGCTCTTCCCCCAATCCCAAGGAGTCTAGGATGGTGATGTCCCCTCCACCACCAAGTGAGAGGGGGCTTATATCCCGTGGATATGGTGGAAGAGATTATCCTGCCTGCAGCTGCAGGCTCTCTCCATTCCCCAGCATAGCCGTCGTCCATCATCATCTCCCCACTAGGTGTCCTGGGTGAGTCCATGGAGTTGTAGAGTAGGAG